>JAZDUH010000136.1:1057500-1230000 GCA_036419115.1 Scarus forsteni
GCAGTAGCAATGGGCAATGACTTTTTATTATATTAACACTGATTTGAAAAAGAGTGGAAGACTATTATCTCAGCTGAAAATATCTTTAATGATTCTCATTCAGTGGCTTAGGGCTACTCGATTATGGCAAAAATAATTATCATGCTCATTCTGAGTATGGGATCACACATATTAAACACAATTACTCACTGATTTTAAAAGATGCACGACATACAACACATACACTTGAATGAGCCTTACATTGTTGTTATGGTCAAAAATTGGCAACAATGGAAATAAAAGTGGAAAAAATACAAATATTGGGAGAGTAAAATGACAAAACCTGTGCCACATGTCTTGTGGCATAGTCACGGTTGAGTTTTATGCAGTTTTTGTTGTGGGAGGCAGTACTTGTTATTAAGATTAAAACTTGATTGAGTGCCCAGCTCTACAGCGGCTGTCACACATTTCAAACCTGGCAGCTAAATAAGTTTAAATAACAACCAAAGACAAATGCAGTAATGTTAATAAATGTCAAAGTAGATAGAAATAGCTGGATGTAGTGCGCTACTTTTGTCGTGTTATTGTAACTTAGCTTGCTACTTTTAACTTTAGTGCAGCTGATGTTTTTCACAAGTAAGTGATAATTTAGCTTACTACAAATTACAAGTAGTTTCCTATCACTGCACCTCAGGTGTCAGTCCAGAAAATCTTAAATTGTGATTGGTTATTTGATTTTTCAGAAGTGGAATTTATGTTGAAATCATTATATATGCTGTGCCCAACAGGACTGCTGTGAAATACTTTAATTTTTAATTTTGGACCCTTTAATGCTACAATTTATTCATAACATTAGTATACAGCTGACGATTTAAATAAGAAATAAGCTTTGATGATTTAAAGTCACTTTGTTGTGTCAGTGTTTGTATGAACATCAAAATAAATCAGGATTTTGGTGTTTACGCACTAATGATAAGTAGATAAATTGGTTTAATGACTGAATTAAAAACAAACAAACCAAAAAAAACAATAAATCTGAAATCTAAAAATGTGTTTGGCCCAAGAATTCTTTTATGTATATGGGTGGGGATGTGGAACGGAAAATTTAGAGCTGCTATAAACAATCTTTTTGTGAACTATAAGCCTGCAAACTTTTTTTTTCTCAAATAAATGAACAAAAAAGTTTTACTTACAACAATATTGTGCAACACTTGTATAAGTAGTTTGAAAATATTTCAATATGTTTTTAAATTATGATGTACATCCCAGCCCTACTTTACACCAATTTGATTAATATAATTATTTAGTAGTTTTAAACCAATTTAAAGGACAAAAAACATTTCCCAATCAAGAAAATACATTTTCAGGCAGTGGTGATTTTTTTTGTTATTTCCTGAATTATAGACATTTTTAATACAGGAAGTTTGTGCCAAACAAACATGATATGCAACAGTGTCATGCATTCTGGTTGACTGTGAATGTTACATATAAAATCTGGAGGTAAAAGCTTGTTAGAACTACAAATAAATAAATAAATAAGAATCCATATTTTATTTCAAAGCGTTTCTTTTCTCAAGCTGTCATTACTTCTCAGTATCTTCTTCCCTCACTCACCCAGGCCTCCTCTCCGCTGATCCTCTCTCTGCATGAATGAAGTGAAAGTTGCAGCATTTGTATCATAATGATCCTAACTAAACAGCACAAGGAACTTATTAGTTTACAAGTATCACCATCCAGAAATGAGGCCAAGGGGGGATGATAAATGAGCATATTTCCCCAAGCAAAAGCCTGACCTGGATACTGCGTTTTTTTCCTCCCCTTCCCCTGTGCCAAGTGGGCCACCATTTTTCACCGGCCTCACACTTAGCCGCCGTGGACAGCCTTATTTGGGCCCACGCTAACGGTAGCCCTGACCTGCAGTCTGCCACCGCTGCCGCTGCCGCCAGCCTCCTTCTGCACTCATCCGAAAATTGTAATCCCTTCGCTGGGGCCCCGTAATTTGATCAAATAGCGAGCACCCTTCCCCACCACTTATTGGCCAATTAAGTCAAGTTCTCACGCAGGGGGTCCAGCTGGCTCCGTGTTATCTGGGGGATGAATTGATTGAAGCCATTCCACATCTATGAACCCTACTTTAATGATGTAGGTGATAATACTTGTAATTCTTCTCAGTCAGGGGACTCATGGGCGCAGCTGTTACCGCAGTAATCCTTGTCCTGATACACTGAAGTACCAGCCAGGCATTAATCTGTCTCTCAGATTCTCCTCCGTTGGCTTTTTCTCCGCCGCGTTTCTGCTTTTACCGGCGTCTCGTTGGTAATACTACATCTGTGAAATGTGACATTGAAGATATGCGTAAAAGAAAGAAAAAAGAAGAGGCGTAACACACGATTGAGAGGGATTCAGTGTTAATGATTACAGCAGCATTCCCCACTTTGGGCCCTGACCACTTTGTTAAAAAAAGATGCTCACACCCTGCTTCCCCTCCCCCTCCTCTAACTAAACCATGACAACTTAAGAAGGATAGATTTAAGGGTGAAAAATCAATAAATACATGCATTAGTTTCAAAGGCAGACATTAACATTCTAAAACAGACTTCTCTTATAATCCTGCCTCCAGCCATCCAGTCAAAATATCAAATTATCATAATGAGGTCTAACTGCATATAAATGCTAAGCATTAAAACCAAAGAAAGAGGTTACACATAATAAGATACATCTTTTAGCACAAACTGCACTGAATGTCTGTGTAGGTACATATTTTTTTAGCTTTATTTCTTCATATTGTTCAATTAATTGTTATTGTACCATTTTTGAAGTTTGTGAAATCACCTCCATGACAGCGAGAAAAGCTAATCCTAAAACACTGTTGTCATGTCCTCGCTCCTTTGTTTAACATTGTTCTTCCTCATAAAGGTGGAATACTTTGTCAGAAAATTAAAAATACAACAGATGACCTGAATTTGAAGTCTATTATGCACAAAAGGGTCGAGCGTGCTCTTAAGAGTGTCGACGTTGTCTTTTAACTCGAGATCAGAGGAGGAGAATTGCATAGAAATTAGTCTGAAACGAGAGCCGTCCCTCCAAAGTTCCTCAGTAAGAGACGGGTGAGCAGAGGTTATCTTATCAGCCACTGGGACTCTGACAGGTTCTGTTTTAGTCAAAACGCTGCAGTTTTTTCAGCTCTGCAGGGCTGTACACCAGGGCCAGGCTGTAAAACAGTCTCTATGAGGATGATAGGAGGGACATAAACATGGGTGATGAGAATAGAAGCTTGGTATGTTCACTCGATATAGATAAATCTAATTATAGTTGTTTTTATTTTTGAGTTTAATCTCACACTTTTGTTGGTTTGTTGTATTTTATCTCTATATCTTCTTTTCATCGCCTTGTTTTTACTGATGGGTCATTTCCTATCTTGTTTGTGTAAGGATTCCTTTTTAATATTGATCTCTGTTGCCTCTCTATCTTGTCTTGTCTATGGATGTTTGTTTATGCAAAATGAAGATGACTCATTGTAAACCAAATTTGCCTAAAGGTACAAATAAAGTTACATTACCTTAAAAGGATTGAATTGGGCTTGTGTGACGTACATAACTTAACCTGAACATGAGCCACAGTGTCACAGCTCAGTTTTCTCTCTATTCAGAAACCTTAGGACAGAAACTAATGCTAAGCATTGATGTACGTACATGGAGCCAAACTCTGCATAAAAAGGATTGTGTGAGACAACAATCCACAAAAACAACATGGAGTCATGGGAGTTGCCCATTACAGTTTATGGACATCTGCTTACTTTAACTGCTTTTAGACACTGCAGGTCCTTCCACCAGCTGACAAGTTCACTTCACAAATGGAAAAAAATACTTCCAAATTGGATAAATTGAAATTTTTTGCAGCAAATATGACTGAAGTTTGCTGTGGATGCTTTGTAATACTTGTATGAACTGGAGGAGAAACTTGTGTAGATGAGATAGAGAGTGAACAGGTCTGAACTGAAAATGGTGGATATGGCTTGGAAAACTGGAGGACTGGAGAACACAATGTACCTGTTGATTCAGGTGAATAAATCTTGGGCTAATGATGAAACAAGACTGTAACTAAGAAGAGTCATTTAAGGATGTTTCGGGATCTTTGACCAGATCAGATTAACTGTTTTACAAATGCCAAAGGTAAAACAGAGGAGTTATTTAGCTAATACTGATAGTTTATGTTGGACAGACAGAGGACAGTGTTTCAATGATAACTTTACCTGATGATAGCACATAGTATGTTTGTTGTTGGGAATAAACTGAGCTTGAAAAACATTCTTTGTCAAAAGTACTTCGCATTAGTTATATACATACATATGACTAATCTTTATTTGGGCTGAAGTATTGTTACTTCTAGGAACTACACAGTGCAAGATCCACCTGGCCTGTTCGATGGCCACATCTGGCCCATGTATCTGAAGAGCACCTTGATTAGGCACTATGAGACACTTAGGCTGTGCTGTGTCTCAAAATGCCTCATCAAACCAGCTTGGTAGTGGGACATAAAGTGGATGTACACAAAATGTTTGTAGTGTGTGATGACCCCACACTTTTATTGTGGCTTGTTTTCTCCCACAGTTCTTTCAGTTACACTGGAAGTTCGGCACCATACTGCAATGTATGTATCATTTTAAAGTGTTTTAAAGTCATATTAAGAGAAACCAAAATGGATTTTAGGAAGAATACTGGATATGACTTCAAATTTGGTGGAAATGTGATTTTCAAATAAAAATATATGAAAATCTCTGTTTTTATGATAAAGGTAAAATAAGAAGATTCTAAAAGGTTTGAAAACTTTTTAAGCCAAGGTCAAAAATAATCTGACATTTTAATTGAGACTTTTTTTTTTAGATCAAAGAATTAATTTGAAACTTTGGGAAGATGGGAAGAACAGAAACACATTTTTGCTGTGTGGACTCTATGTTCATACAAGTCTCCTCATGTATTAACAACAAACAGTGAAATATTCCCTTGAAAGATTTTCAAATTATCCTGTGGGGCAGTGGTTGTTTTTCCTCTTTTGATCCTTCCTGTTTACAGCTGGTCCACACGCTACCTGACTGCTATAGGGGCTGTTTCAGTCCGGTCTATGCTTTTGATTTGTTTATGGGTCTTCTTAAGGCGACTTAACTCATCCAACAGACTTAGTGACATTTTTGTTCTGTATTAATCATACTATCTGTTACTTTAGTGGCTCACAAATGCATCTCTGCAGTAATTATCATCTGTTTTAGTCTGTTGAAAGCAGCAGTATTTCTGCTGTCCAGAACTGAGTGACTTCATTTTGCTTCTGCAATCAAATAACAAATCACAGTGCTCAGCATTTTAATACTTTGCATATCCTAAACTATTAAGAATCAGAACTGAAGTATTGTGATAAAACCATATCATGGGACCATTGGTGTTTTCCACCCCTACCTTTATCTCAATTAGTCAACTAAGGGAGAAAAATCAAGGACATTTCATGCCATATCACTAAACCCTATATCATACCTCACAAACTGTATGTAATACCCTGCTATGTGTGCTCTGGATCTCTCCGGGGTCACTATAAGGCTTCCCCAGGGTGCACAGAATGGTGGGGGTCAAGGGTCACCAGAGCCAGGTGGATCTAGGGTAGATTTATTAAGGCATTGAGATGATGTAGGCTGCACTTAAAGTATCGTCAACAAAGGTTAGACACCTGCAGACCAGCTGCTGCTCTGACAACACTCACCTGCCAGTGCACAATGAAGATATTTCCACCACAGTTCATTACCCAGCATGCCTCTGTGCGTCAGCCTTCATGTGCTGCGCTGGGCACTTGCTGTCTAAAAATAATTTCCACATAATAATGTTCACAAGGCAGAGCACCCATTTATCTGTGCCATTAAATTTACATTGCCAACTTTTGTAAAATGTATTCCCCTTAAAGCGATTGTAGGGAAACATAAAATCCTACATTTTGTATTATGTGTGTAAACTTAAGTGTACTGATAGAATTTGCAAATCACTCTGAAAATGCATTGAATAATAATGAATAAAACATAAAGTGCTGAGCAAATTAGACTGGTGTGAGCTCCAGCGTGCCGACTGTTTTCACTGAATGCCATGAAAGATCCTCATGTTAAGGATGAAAAATTGGGTGAGTAAGCAGAGCGAGCGCGCGAGCCGGATCAGTCTCATGGTAAACAATTTAGCATCAGGGAGGGCGAGAGGGTGGTGCGGGGGGTGGTACAGTAATTACTGCTTTCAGTCTCATTTAGAAAGCCTGTTGGCGCTCCAGAGCATGATGTCACCACGATGCTGGATGACTTTCTGGATTTGTGACGTGCAGGAATGAGCAGAGATTTAAGGGACGGGATGTTTGAGCTGTCATGCCAGCTTTGAGCACGTCCTGTTTATCACCCCAAGCTTTTGTCAAAATTTAGGGTTGGGCAACTCTGGGCCCCAAGAGAACCCAATGGATTTTATCCCTGATGCTAGAGGGCCAATTTATTAGAAATACTCTCAACTTTCAGGGTATTTATTGGTTAATAAAGTATGTTTGACAAACACGTTTATTTCAAGGGAGTTAAACAAACAGTTATGGCCAGTAATGGTTCGTTTTTTGTTTTTTTTTTAATATTGCTATTTTAATGTTTTAATGGTGGATTTAGTCAGGTTTTCTCCATTTACACTGATATATGTAAACTATTGAAGAAGCTTGGGCCCAGGTGGGAGAAACAAATAATGAGAGGCAAAATATATTTTCTTGTCTTGCTTAATTAAAAGATAAAAAAATGTGGGGTGCTGGTTTGGCGTAGTGGTTAGCACCCCATGTACTTGCTTCTGCCGGCCCAGGTTCGAATCCCGCCTGTGACCAGTTTGCAGAGTGTCTTCCCCTACTCTCTCACCCCCTTTCACAAGCCTATCCACTGTCTCTCTCCTATCAATAAAGGCATAAAAATGCCCAAAAATATACATCTAAAAAAAAAAAAAAGACAAAAAAAGAAATGTGTAACAACATGTCAAAATGTTGGGAATAATATTGGTTTTACAATTTGCTTTTAAAATCCCAATGTCGCTGTGAACCTATCAAAATTGAGATATTTTACTAAATTTTAAGTTTGATCCTTTAAAACAGGAAGTTTTGGGTACAACCCTACAAAGGTGTGATAGCTAAAATGTGTTCATGAGCTAAACATAGAAAATGTTTTAGAGACACGGTTATACAAATAAATTGATAAAGATGTTTTGTGCTTTACCCCATGTGCCGTTTGGGGTAACTTTTTTCAACACATTTGTGTCTCGACTTCATCCTCATGAATTTTTTCAAAAGTTATTTTTCTGTTTTCTTGTCAGTTGGACTTGTTTTAATCAGTTGTATTTACATGTAATCAGAGATTTCAACCTTGTCTCTTTAAACTGTTTGATTTTCTTGAAATCTTTGCTTTGGTTCTTTTTATGTCAGTACTGAAGACACAGATCCTGTATCTGTTGACTTTATTTTCAAATTTTGACTCAGTTTTGGACAGATTGTTTCTTTTTTTTATGGCATGTTAACTTGTTTCTTTAAATGGCTTTTGACTTTACTTTTGACATTTTGGATGTTTTAATAATAAGACTTTGTTCATTGTATTTCTTCTCAATTCATTCATCATTTCATCTTTTTTTCTTGAAAAATGTTAAATTTTATTTTATTATGTACTTTGGAGTTTTTCTGTCCTGGAACGTTTGTCTTTTTAAATTCAGTATTTCACTTTTTTCTTCTTCTTTTTTTCTCTGTGTTCTTACTATGATTCCCAAAAATTGTCCGTCAGTGTGTCACTTGATGCTTATTTTGTTTCTGACATTTTGACTTTCTTTCTGTTAACTTGTATTTCATTGGAAGTTTATAATATAATATTTTTCTTGAATTACATCTACATTTGACACTTGTTTGTCTGCTTTAGTTATTTACATTTTAGTTTACATCTTTTTTATGTGACCTTGCTTGAGTAGTGACTTTATTTTCATGTCTACTTTATTCTTTGAATTTGTTCTATTCACATGTGATTCAACATTAAATTACTGAAAGGCTATGGTCTAAATTGCATTTTTGTTTATTTTCAGAAATGACAAATATTATTAACAATTCACTTTTTACTGGACTGTTAATTATCGCTATTATTGCCACTGGACACCCAAATTTATACAAAGGGGTTAATATAGTCTTGATCTTTCTGTCTGTTCGTCTATCTATCTATCTATCTATCTATCTATCTATCTATCTATCTATCTATCTATCTATCTATCTATCTATCTATCTATCATCTACAAACATTTACTTACATATATATGTATATATATATACATACATATATATATATATATATATATATATATATATATATATATATATATATATATATATACATATATATATATACATATATATATATATATATATATATATATATATATATACATATCCCTTGATTTTGTCTTAAGAATAATTTAAATTTTATCCAAAATGTTTCTTAAAAAACAGAATTTTTGCTTTCTGTTTAAATGTTTTTGTCATTTGTTGGCCAACATTTAAACCTTTAGAATTTAAACTTAAACTTTTTGACTGTCCTTTGAAATTTTATATTTTAATATTTTTCTAGATTTTTGGTTTTTACATTTCTCTCTACTTAACTCTTAAAAAATGCCTTTGAAATGTTTTCTTCAAATGTCTTGACATTTTGACTTTATTATAGTATTAAATTAGATTATGTTTTCATAATTTTTTTACTTGTTTTTCTCAACAGTTGACAGTGTTTTCTCATCAATTTTATTTTGTATCATATTGTTTTTGCTTTTACTTTTTAACATTTTGTCTATAAAAATCTTATTTTTCTCAAAAGTTAGACATTTTTCAAAGGTTTTGACTTTTTTATACAACAGCATGAGTTTTTTCTTAATCTTACTTTGATTTTAAGTACTTCTTCTCAGACCACAAATTACCCAGTTTAACAACTTTTCCAGCTTAAAAATGTGTGTGTGTTTATTTAAGCTTGTGTGTGTGTGTGTGTGGTTGGAGGTAGAAGTAGAACTGATGAGTAGCCTTGAAGTCTGTTTATGTCTTGGACCGAGTTCATTGAAAATCAAATGAAAAACCACATTATGTACATTTATGTACATACATTGCAATTTAGCAAAGCTAGGATGATTGCATATGTATGTGTATTTGAGTGTGTGTGTGCCTGTTTGTGTGTGTGTTTGTGTGCGTGGCTGTGGGATAAAATAAGCAACAAGCATTTTGGGCTTGTAAACACAAGCAAAGAGGAGCGTCTGTTGCTTTGTGTCCTTATTATTTTTGGCAGGGTTGCATATGTTCCCTGCGCGGAGCCGAGCTTGATTATCATTCCAATCAGCGGAGGTGGAGAGAGTCACATTAATTTGTAGTAATTAATAGCACTGCTGCATCTGACAGCGCGCGCTAACGAGACCCTTTGATTGTTTGGATCTCTAAGTGTGCCTCTCCTTGTTTGCATCACCTCGGAGGAATTGGTAATATCAAAGCTTAGCGCTATCTGATACTTGTCAAAATGCAATTTATAAAAGTTTAATTCTTTTATTGATTTAGTTTAGGTTTGATGCCTGCAGTGTCAGCTCCCCTGGTAGAACTTAGTGGATTCAAATGCTTGTCACCAGCTCGGCCTCCTTTTTACTCAGAACAATTGCCATAGGCCAGCCCAACAGGCATGGTTTAATTGCCATTAATTAAAAGCATAAATCTTTTTTCTTCACTTGCTCTGCTCTTAAACAGGGCTTTGCGTATCTGCTTTTTTTCTCTGCTTGTCAGAATCCCTCCTGGCTAGTCAGGATTCAACCACCCCCCCTTTTACCCCCCTCCATCACCACCACCACCCCACTCTCCCTCATCCTCTCCCCTCTCCTCCCCTCCCCACAGCTCTCCCTCCTCTCTGTTCACCAGACGTTTCTGGAATCATCTTTTTCGCACACTCCTGCATGATCTGACATGAAGTGCGGGCAGCATGGTGATATTTAGTAAACCGGCTTCCTTCTTTATTGATGTATAATGAGGTCAAATGAATCCCCTCGTACGCATGCTTAGATGGCTCCTCGCCTCAAATCCTTTCTGACAGCGAGTAAAACAGCCGGCAAACACAACTCTGGCTCCCAGAGACATGGTTGTGAAAAAGCAGCAGAGAGAGAGGGAGAAAAAAGATCTTTTATACCTTGGCAATTTCCCTCCTGTCTAGTCCTTAATTAGACACTTATTACCCTCTGAACAGAGCTGCTCTCCTGCTCTAAGCCGCTAAGACTGCAAATACCACATGCTAGAATTAACAGTAATGCCAGATTTATTTTCAGATGACAGCTCTATTTGTTTAAAAAAAAAGAGAAATAAACATGCTCTGCTATTTTCTAAACACATTATTAGGGATGCAGGACATTATTGACATAATATTTGTATTAGATAATAGCTTTAAAGTAATTGTCATTAGTCACTACTGATTAGCCATACATGTTGGGACACTCTAAATCAATATACTATTGTTAAGTTCATGGCATTTTAATAACACCCAAGATATAGCCTTATCTCAACCAATGGTACTAATGTCAAAAGTGTCAGGGTCTGGGCCCTGATTTAATTGCTCTAAATGATCACCATGGTACACCATGGTTGAATACCAGT
Organism: Scarus forsteni; assembly: GCA_036419115.1. Classification (NCBI taxonomy): domain Eukaryota; kingdom Metazoa; phylum Chordata; class Actinopteri; order Labriformes; family Labridae; genus Scarus; species Scarus forsteni. Next base: position 1,068,160 of record JAZDUH010000136.1, read on the forward strand.
AGACTACACCAGACAGAGAGGAGAGAGTAGCAGATAAATGCACATGCTGAGACAGAACATCCAGTGTCTAATGTCAGTAACATAAATGTGGATTGGTCACAGTTAATGATCTCATAACAATAAACATGGAACAAAGTGTACGTTTTAAGTATTACAAACAATACACTTAATAAGAAACTTGGCATGCCAGATGGACTGCTCTATATATTTCATGCGTCCATAGAAAGTATTTGGGGAGAGCAGAACTTTTCAGAGGCATGTGCGGCAGGTGATTGGATGATTGTTCTGACAATCATACTTATTGCAAAAAAAACTGCCACTGAAGCTACAAGCATATATTCTAATCTGCATATGGGCAGTCACGCTTATAACTCCCAACAGGATGCTGATTGGGTCATGCTGCTTTGGACCGCTTGATTATTAACATTAAATCAGGCAGATCCAGCTGCTCTGCAAGGTAATTATATAAGGGCTTAAGGCACTATGAGATTTTGACTCTAAAAGGCTGAACAGATTAAAAAGGGAAATTAGTTATTGCAACAAGGTAGTGCACTACCCTCTGCACAATGTGTATGTATAATATAAAATAATATAATAAAATCATAAATAAAAGAAAATAACATTTTTGGTCCCCTGATCCCCTCCAAAGAGATGAAAAAAAGGTGGAAGTAAATAAACAAATACATTTAAAAGTACACAGTTAGTCATGTACAAGAGTAAAAAAACAGGCAAAAAACAAAAACATAGAGATAACTACATAATAAACTAGAAAAGCACTCGGAGAGCGCAGACCTCCGCCAACGCCACAGTCCTCACCCATATTGTGATTGTCACCAGAAATATTAGTCCTACCTTTATTTCACCTAAATATTTAGACTCCTTGACCATGAAAACGTATCATTAGCAACTGGATTCATAATGATATCTATTTTAGTTCAGTAGTTATTCACCAAAATCACATTTTTCATCATGGCAACCAGACGCTGATCCGGATCAGCACCAAAATGGAATCAGTTCTTCCTTTTCCCATGCTGAACATTTCCTGAAAATTTCATCAAAATCCATCCATTACTTTTTGAGTTATTTTGTTCACAGACAGACAGACAAACAAACTCTCCCGAAAACATCACCTCCTTGGCGGAGGGAATAATAATGATTAAATAAGGTAAAGTGAAATGGATCTTAGAGGATGTAAACAGATATACAAACTGTCACCTTTTTCGAGTGAATTTTTTTTTAGATTAATTTAACAGAGTCACTTTGTAAACACAAAAAGCACCGGGCTAAACAAAGATGGTGCTATTAAAGTGGGATCAACAAGTTTACTGCTGTCTCAGTCACATGGCTCACACATACAGGTTATAACCGTTGAAACATTACAGATTAGCGACATCTTTCCGTCGAATATATTCTTTCTTTTGGTGAGTGGTTTGAAACAGAATGAAAATCCAGACCTCTGTGTCCTCAGTAGAAGTCACAGCGGTGGTGGTTGGTTGGTTGATTAGAATGTAGACTCTGATATTGGTTCACATATAAATTTTGGCTGACTCGTTTCAGTTTTGGAGTAAAGTTTCCCCACTGAAGCGTTCTTAAATTTGTTGAGGTGGCTTTCAGACTGCACTTTGTCCTGTCTACCAAAGTCTGTGGGTCACATACTTCCATTAGCCATGGACTGGCCATTGTTTGTGCCATCCAGCCTCTGTTTTACTATGAACCAAATATAAACCTTGAGTGAAGAATAACATTAGTGTGGTGAGTGCAGCTCAATTAGAAGGTTGCTGACTTCACTCTTTGCTCGGGTGGAGGTTATGGGCTCTAATTTCGTAGACCAGGCGCAAGCGCAGGCGCACCTGCCTGCGCCGGCCTTCGCCGCATGGACTGGGTGTGACCTGGGCACTTTGCAAGTTTCCTGCAGTGCCAAGAGAGGCGCACTCATGGCGCACAGGGGCGCAGAGGTTGCGCGTCCACGCCCACGTCTCTGCCTCTCCGCGCAAATGTCAGAATAGGAGGAGAATAGACGTGAGTGGGATTAACACTGCTGATCGCTGTCTTCACCAATCAAATGAGCGCCTCTCCTCACCTTTAAATGCGCTGCGGCTGAGGCGCAGCGTCTGATTGGTCTGAATTATCCCCGCCACCGCGGAAACAGTGTGCTGGAAAGACCCAGCAGCGGAGACGGCCAGAGCCGCTGTCCCTTCAGCAGGAGAATGGACAGCTGGGCGCGTCACCTTGTGGGCCAGCTCCCGGGACAGATGTAATCTGTTCCTTTGTCATTAATAGGAGTAAAAAAAATAAGAGACAGTTACACCACAGCTGGCTTATCCATTCATAATGCTTGTGATCCACCTGCACTCCTGGTTTTGTCATCGCCAAATAGCAGAGCCTTTAGTGATAAACTGTATACTCTCCCAGTGTCTCCTCCTCATCCTCCTTGCAATAATGCTCTCCATCTTTTTAGAGCACGTTAAAAATAAAGACTAAAATAGAGGAATATGGGAAATAACAGGTAAATCCTGAGTGACATACATTTATTTTCTCTCCTTTTTCTTCGTCTTTTTCCCCCTTTTTTTCTTTGAATTTAATGAAATGAGAGAAGCCAGATATATACTCAGTATCAGATGTTAAGGCTGTTTATTGTTGACTTGTAAGATGTGCATCAAACTTCCAGCTGCCATCAGGTTAAGTTTCCATTATGACAAATGGCTTTAATCTGACGTCAGATGTGACGGGAAGGTTAATATAGATACAAATGTATATGCTGGTTCAGACGGTTACATTAAATAGTGATTGCTGTGATTGTTTATTGCATTAAAATGTGCCTGACACTCTGGAAACCTGCCTCTGAGGCGTGCGCACATGTGCGCTTGTCACCAAATTACAGCTGCGGAGGGTGCGCTCCGCCCTGCGCCGAGGTTAGACCAGGTTGCAGCTGGCGAGCTTTCAGCGCACTTTCTGCACTGTTTTTGGCACGAAATTGTCACTGCGCCAACATGAATCTGCCGACACCTCCCCCTGGTGCGCCATCACCTCCCCTTGGTGTGCCGTCACACCCATCTCTGCGCAGACGGTCTACCAAATTGTCAAATTGGCAGCGCACGGCGGTGCGCCGGACGAAATTAACACTGCGCGGGGTGCGCCAGGCTTGCGCCCCCTGCGCTGCGCCACGAAATTAGAGCCCTATGTGTTTAGTCCATGCATGCTTTTTTTTTCCTCCAGGAGCTGCAGCATCTAAATTGTTCCTAAGGTGCGTCACACCAAATGTGACATTGCGACCATAAGCACGTCCCCCACTGAAGTCATACTGCGTGCTCATAAATACTTTGCTGTCTCTCAGTGACATCACGTTAGCTTGAGTTTCTCTATGATCATATACTGTATGTCATATAAGAGGATGTATGAGTTGACATTATTCCGACCGTATCCTTTTCACTCATCTACCAACCACAAAACACTGCAGTTGATGGCGCTGCAGCAGAACTCAGTGAGTTCTCTGTGGAACTAATGTATTCACTTACTAATGTTTTCCACGCTGACATGGATTGTTGCTCTGTAAATAAAAACTGTCTCAGGTACTGTCACACACCCACACAACAATGATTGGCTATTGCCGCACAGCAACATGCGATATTCTTCAGTCTTCTTGCTGTAAGACTGGACCTGCTAACTTGTGCGACACCATGCTGCCCTCATCATCAATCACTCAAATTGAAATGACCACTGTCCTCTTAAACACAATGTAGGAGATGCTCCAGGTCTGACAGGTAAAAGCACACAAAGGAGGGTTTTGTTTGGCCAGCTTATGTTTGTCTGATTTCTTTTGTTAGGCAAAAACTACAGGACAGATTTTGGTGAAATGTTCTGGAAATGCTGGTGATGGCCAACCTTAGATATGATTAGGTTTTGGTGCTGATCCAGATAACTGCCATTAGCAGACAATTGTTTTTGCCCAATAGCTGTCGAACTAATAATGATATCAACATGATTCCAAGTGCTAGGTGTGGGTTTTTAGGGTCAATGAATCATAATATAATGGTAACTTTTTTATGGAACAATTGCTTATAGATGTGACGGCAATTAGTGAGTTACTTTGGAGGAGGTCCAAAGTCTTTCTAGTTTAATTTAAATTTTTGCACGTTTACATTTTATTTAGGGCTCCACAGATCTCCATGTCTGTCAACAGGTTGTTACACTGCTGCTTGTAATTCTCAGCAAGCCAGATAAAACTGTTTTACTGATAAAAATACTTTTAGCATATAATGTACATGTAATCCAAATTTTTATTAATTTATATCCATATTTGAAAATCAATCAGTTATAGTGAAATCCAGTGCTTACTTCTGGAGAAAGAAGCAAGTTATAGTACAGGAAAGACTGAATGCATCAGTATTGATTTTAATAATAGCTTAAATAAGTTTAGGAATAGTGGGATATTAGATATTAGCAAAGGACTCAAACTGGCATCCCTAATGTCCATGTGAGTTCTGTGTGAATTGTGTTTTACTCTGGTGGTATGCTTGGGTGATATTTGGCGTCCCTCAAAGACAGTTTTAAGAAGGATAGCTGGCGTTTTAAATTACCAGTAGTGTCAAAACGATTCAGTTCCCTTTCATTGCCGAGCCTCGTCCCCTCGCCCTCAGCCCTTCTGCCCCCTGCTCCTGGGTGGCCATGTCACCGTCAGCGACTAGCTCTTCCGACCACTACACCCGTTTACGCATGTTAGCTTTTTGCCGCATCTGCCAGCATTCGCAGCTCCTCCACCCCACCCCGTGCGCCCCACCCCAGCCCTCCACGTGCAGCTGCATACATAGTCAGGGCCGAGCCTTCCCAGGCCTTATTAAAGCTGAGCGAGCGTTCCAGTTCAGGGTCATTGAGAGAGTGCAGCACATAAATATGTTAGGGCAGCGCTATCAGCCGGTCAGTTTACTGAGGTGATCGATGATGGTCCCAGCACGCTCGAACCAACAAACATCTTAAGCGGATGCAGTTTTTTTGCTTAATTGGGAGCTTTGCAGCTCAGATTCAGTCTTATTTGATGTTGATGATTAAGTCCCAGGAAAGCTGGGGGATTCATGTTAACTAAATGTGTATGTGCTAGGGCTGGGCGGCATACAGGGTTTTTATGGTACACAGTACATTAGGAGGTAGAAGAAGTAAATTACATTAAAATCAAAATTCATATGTTTATGATAATGTTCATTACAAAAAATATATACCAGGGCTAATGTTTATAAAAAGATTAGTTACCAAAAATGATCTTAAGCTAAACAATAATTTATTTGCTGTTCTCTTAAAAGAGCATTTTCATATTTAGATATACAATTATACTGATACCGGTTTGAAACTACAACAATAGAAGTAGACATGAGTAAAGGATAGTCTTTGTAAATAAAGGAAAGGGTCTTTGTGTTTGTTTTTACATTATCAAAAAATTGCAAACTCATCACATTGAAGCATCTGAGATGTTGGTCATGTGACCTTAAAGATATCAGGATGCTAAATCTGCATTGTTTCATGAAAAACATGACCTTTTGTTTTCTCAGTAATCCACAAAAAACTATCTTGTAATAGCTGAAAATGTATTGATAATGCATACTGAGACCACCTGTACTGACCCTAGCCTAAACTGATGTAAATCTACATTAATGCATTAGAGTCAAATAAAGAATTATAGAAAACTTTCTGTCAAAATGTTACCAGTTTTTTCCTATTTTGTCTGTTAACTTCATTTTTTCTTTTTAAGTAACACTTTTTCAGTGACATCACATTCAGAAAGACCAGTACCATATTCTTTCAATAACCCGACTGACATGCACACCAAAAGTGTGACTGTGTATGTATATATGTATATATAATTTGCATGGTGGAACACACATCAGAAATAACAATTACATGTAAGAAATGAGACCTAATTTCGTAGACCACTGCACGGGGTGCACCAGGCTCTGCCACTCTGCGCTGAGCCAGGAAATTAGGGCCCGATATGTGTAAACACATTATAAAGCAAAACAAGATTAAACCAAGACAAGCAGGGACTTTAAAAAACAGAATTATGTTTTGAGGGTGGTGAAGGTCAATGTGTGAGTGTGTGTGTAAATTTTAAAATCTGAAGAAGAAGACTGGTTTGAAAATGAAAAGGAAGGGGACATGTGCACTTAAGAACTTAACCCTTTAAGGCCCAAGACCATAGATTATAGCCAGAAAATTCTAATTTTTTGGAGCTGAAATGTTTGTTTCACTTTCTGCTAAAATCCGAAAAATATCAAAATGTCCATAAAATCCAACCTATAGATTTTTCGTATCTCATCTGATACATTTGGCGTTTTTGGCAACTGATAATCCATTTGAGGACATTTTTATCATTTATCTGATTGTATTAAAATGTTTTTTTTGTAATTTGTTGATCATATTGAATAGATAAAGGTATTATAAAAGTATGTATCAAATATGCTACAATTTCTTTATATGGTTAAGTTAGCAAGAAGTATGTATGGAAAAAAGAACCAGTAAGATCAATGGTGTGAATGTGAATGAAAAGAGACAAAGAAGAATAGAAAGGTTATCTGTATCATTGATTCCTTGACCCCACCAACTGGAAGCAAGAACAGAGATACCACAGTGAGGGTTTGCTGGAAAGAGGCCACAGGTTGGATGTGAGCACATGCCGCCAAGATGAGACTGGAACGACTTGTGAGAAGGGCCTGTGTTTGCAGCGTTTATGTAAATGGCATAGCCTGATGATCTAAGGCCATGATCGGATGAGAAGAAACCTCATCAAGACACCTAGATTTTTCTGCATTGGTCAGTGTATATGTTGTATGTGTACACATTAATCTAATTTCTTGTTCAACTACCGTCCTTATTTTAAAGAGGCTCAAACAGCTTGTTAGCCGGCATTGGTGAATGTCTCTGTACAAATATGAATGTATTGATGCAAATGGTGTTCAGACTTCACCATTGTTTTGGAGATTGCCCACAGTTTTGATAATTAGAAAGAAAATTGCAATTTACTGAAGGTTTGATTTCTACTTTATCCAATCACATCTCAAGATGCTCGTTTAGATTGACATTTGGTGCATGGAAGCCACTGGCTACCAATGGATTCATTGGCATGTTTAAGAAACCAGTGTGAGATTATAAAGACATGGTGAGTACTCCTGGAGGAAGTAACAAAAGTTAGGTATGCTGTTGCATTTAAACAATGCTCTCAGTTGGTCCTAAAGGGCCTAAAGTGTGCCAGGAAAATTTCCCCACACCACCAGCATAAGCTGTTGATTCAATTCAGTTTCATTTTCCTCAGACTGCTTTCGTTGTAGCCTGAGTAAAATGAGGAAAACATGTATCATTCAATAACTTCCTTAATACTGGGATGATAAAATAACTGTAGTAACTCCACAAAAGGGACAAAGTGCACATAAGCAATAATTTCATATCCTTACCTATAATCTCCCTGTTTTTAACACTTGCAGCTGTAACATGATTTTTTTTTGGATATGAAATAAATATAAGAAACTTTTTCTTTTTAAAAACTGCAAAAAAAAAAAAGTTTAATGCAGCTCTTGGCCAGCTTAAACCTCATATGACTGAATTAAAACTTGAAAAGGTTGTTGTACAGTGAAACGTTTCATGGCCACATTAAAAAAGGTGTTTGTAATTGACAAAATTAAGACTGCAATAGTGTGTTTATATTTATGGTTGTAACAAGCATGAACTTCGTTACTTATGCCTTTCAATCATCTCAAACCACTCTTTCCATTCTTCTATAACCTCTGGTATCAACAAGGCATTACTGCACAGAGAGCTGAGATATTTTCTCTTTATTGGCCCATTCTCTAGATCTCCTGTTTCTTAAATATTCAGACCAGTGGGGTGACACAAACAACCATGCCATGTTTAAAGCCACTTTATTCACATATCTCACTTATCTCCAACTGTTAGAAAAAAAAATGCATTGGTCTTTCTAACGCTGTCATCAGACACAGTGCCCAGCTGAAAAGACAATGCAAACAAGGGGAAAATAAATTAATTAATAAATAAATAAAAAATAAAGCCACTTTATTCACCTTTCCTCACTATTCTGGGGCTCAGTTTTAACTTGTCTTACTTGCCTAAAATCACCGGGTTGCTACCATGTGATTGGCAGATTTGCTGTTGGCATCAATAAGTATTTGAACAGGTGTATCTCATAAAGGTGGCTGGTGAGCTTATGTTGTGTACTAGGCAGCTAGAAATATTACGATATGATTCCTGGGCCATGTCGCCCAGCCCTATGTGCCGTCTTCATTGGTACGGTGGTCAGATCTGTTACCCGTCAATTTAACCTGCACACTTTCCCTCTTTTCCAAAGTAGCATGAACACACACACATACAGATACATCCACATCCTAACTGGGCTCATTTTTAATCCTTGCAGCACACTGTGAAGGCAGGAGGAAGTTCCAATTAAAATTAAAATAAGCTATTTTAACGGTCTCTTAAATTGACAACTGAACAATGATTTTCGAATTGGTATCTGTCAAAGGTCTTGGAAAATCCTCAGTTGATAAGGCCCAACGCATCCAATTAGTAGCAGAGCAGGGCCTCAGCCAGTAATGATTTCCAGGTCCCTTAAGATGTGGCGCGGACACTTATTGCAAATTACTGACAAAAGAGCCCTGCTGTATTGATGAGGCGGAGAACAGCCAAGTCTCCATGTTCCCATCAGGTGGACGAGCACCGAGAGGGGGCCTGCTGAAGGAGGGCCCTGGTGTCTCTCTCTCTTCTTCCTTTCCTCCCTCTTTTCTTCATAAAGTGTCCTCGCTGTGCAGAAGCTCATATTACCCCCACCCCCCTCCTGCTGACATGGACTCTGAGAGACCGGCCTCTCCTGACATGAGCCACGGATCAGGGAGAAAATGCTAATGCTAACATGAGGGAGGTGTCAGCAGCGGATCATCAATAATGTCTGCAAGTTAACTGCCCTCTTCTAATTATAGCTCCTATCTCTCAGGGCCACGGGAGGCCGCGGGGCAGCTCCTTAATTGAGCCGAGGTAGATTTCTTTTCCTATCACATGGGCTGCCCCATTGTTTACAGTCCTTGAAACTGATTGAAAGGAATCAAAAGATTGGTGGAGACTCTGCACCGGGTGTATTTGGTATGCAGGAAGAATGAATAAAGGGGGATGATTCTTGCCAGTCAGGTAGGGATTTAGATATGAAGGCCATGCTATAGCCAGAGGTCATATCATTTATTCCCATGCTTCTGGAATGCTCTATGTGTTGTTTTGCTTCTATGTTGCAGAAACCAGAGGGGCAAATAACATCAGCCGCCATTACAGTCGAGTAACTAGCTCTGCTCACCTCAATTATAGGAGTTAATGAATAGATAATCACATTTTGCATTTAGATTTGCTGCATGCGTAGCATTATTGTAGCCAGTGCGCATTTCCTGCACACTCTCCAGGGAGCGTTGCTGCGGGTCTACAAAGCTCTCAGGCCATGTTAAGTCCCCAGCCATTTGCAGGAGTCTGCGGCTTCCACCCTGCTGTAGGCTCAGTAAAGAAGGTGTTGACCCGAGTGACCTGAACCTGCTTCCATTGGGTGAGGAAGGGCCGCTCCATACTCGGTGCTGCAGGGTCAAATGGTTTGTTGTTTGCAGTTTCCTCTAGTTAGATGTTTGTTGCAAATGACTGTTGAGAAGTGGGAGGATTCGGCCTGATAGGAGGTATCGCGGGCAGGGGAGGGGTTTGGGATGTTTTTGATATTTTGCTCAAGGATGTAATTGTACTTCCATCGTCTTGTGAATACAGAATGCGCTGGCTGTTGATTGGTGATTAATATTATGTCACTTTTAATATTCATTCATAATACATTCAGGATGGGGTGATTTTAAAAAAGAAATGTGATCTGCATGAGTTAATTATGAGTTTGCTGCAGGGGGATAAGAAAATATTGATATACACATTTATTGCAACATTTTGTACACTGCATCAAATTTAATAGTTCAATATCGATATTCTATTAGTTAATTTTTATAGACAAATTTAAATTTGTTTTGTTTTGTAGTTCAGCCTCCAGCTGCTGGATTGAGGCAGGTAATCAGACTCTCTGTTCTCCCGGTGAGGTTTTCCTGTGTTGTTGGGACTGTGCTTTTTATAAATAAATTGCTCTGATCAGCGTCTGTATTTCAATGCAAATTATATTGTGGGCTCTGAATCCATTTTAAAACTAAAAAAGACTTTGAAGAGTGAAAGCCTCTGCCGAGGTTGGTCAAATATTGCTGTTACATCTATAAGGAATAGTTCCATGATAAAGTTACCATCATAATATGGTACCCTAACCCTGAAAACTAACAAGAATCATGTTGATAAGCTTGAAAGTTGTTGAGCAAAAATGATTGTTTGCGAATGGCAGTTATCTGGATCACCACCAAAATCGAAGCATTTCTGATTTGGGTTATTACCAACACGTCCTGAAAGTCTCAGCAAAATCAATCAACTAGTTTTTGCATAATCTTGCTAACAAACAGACAAACAAACAAACCCTGGCAAAAACATAACCTCGGAGGAAAAAACTGGTGGCAAAACATGGCGCAAATATATGAGAATAGACGATGTTGGGACAACTGGTAAAAGAGGAAGAATGCTCGTCTGAGGACGACTGAGAGAGAGGTAATTAGGCCTTTATAGTCCCCTTTACTACTAGCAATGATGCTTCTAGTGTGTTGTTGTTATGAGTAGTGTGTTGTGTCTGCATGACAGAGTAATCTAGTGCACTAAACAACATGGCATCAGGACCCCTCCCTCTCTACCTGTTAACAGTAGAACGGTTTCAGTAGCTCCCTGAAACTGCAGGTTCTGCTGCCCCCCTGTAGCCGAATGGACCTAACAGTATTATATCTGACTACTGTTACGACAGTAGCTCAAGCTCACTGGCTCAAAGTGTGAGGCCTTGTGTAGATCAGAGACTGTAGAAAGAATATATTTGTTGAAAATTTGGTGCAAAACTGACCAAAATACCACTGAGTAGATCACCCACATGGGGAAGGGAGCCTTAAAGACAGGAGCTCCAACAGAGCATCTCAGACAGACTGAGGATAGAGGTGGATCAGGGCTACTCAGTGTGCAAAAACTGTAAGGGTTTTATATCTTAACATTTATGATTGTATAAATAAGCATTGAGAAAAAACTGAACTCTTTCTAAATTATAGTATCTTTCCTCAGCTAATCTGCCCTTGTCTCTCACATGTGCTGATGTATTCAGAGAAGGTCTCATGAGCATTAACAAACAACTCAGGCCTTGAGCTTGTGTGATAGGCTACAACTATGCCCATAGCTATATACAATTTAAATTACTAATTAATGACATAATTATTAATACAGAACCGTGACAATAAATCCAGTGTAGGACAATAAAGTCCTATGTTAAACTGTGTTGTCATCAAAATTTAGCCAGCTTTCATAAAAATGTGAAGATTTGATGCTTCAGCAAGTGATTCCTCTTGTAGTTTTACATGAGTGTCATCATTCAATGGACCAGCCACTTTATAAGGTACACCTAACACGTCTCAGACTGGACACTTAGAACTGGCTCAGTTCTTTATGATGCAGACTCAACATGGTGCTGGAAACATCCGTCAGAGGTTTTGGTCCATATCCACATGGTAGCATCGCAGTTGCTGTAGATTTTTTTGCTGCATAACTATGATGAGAATCACTCATCCGGCCACAGTCCAAAGCTGCATTATTGAATTTAGATCTGGTGAATTTAGAGGCTACAGGAGTGCAATACGGCCAGTGCCATATTCAAGAAAACAGGTTTTAAGGATTTTGTGATATGGCATATTCTCCTGCGAGATGTACCGTCAGAAGATGTGCAGCTAATAAAGATCTAGATAAGGTCAGCAGCAATATTTAGGAGGACTGTATCTTTTGATTATGCTCACCTGGTGCTAAGGGGCCCAAAGTGTGCCAAGAGAACATCACCCACGCAACCAGCATGATCTGTTGATAGAGATGGATCCAGGCCTTCATGTTGTTTACACTGAAGTCTGACGCCAACAACTAAATGTCCAGGCAAAGCAATAATAGTCCAATTTTCCCGTATAACTTCTTACCTTTCATGTTTGAGTCCACAGCATCATTCTCATCAACCTTCTTTATCAGCACTGACACAACGGAGCAGTGGGTGTATATGGGGGCTGATGGGTCATGTTTGGTCAGTTGATGGAGCCCATCAGAGCTGATAGGATTCCCGGGCAGATTTTACCCAAACATACATTTCAGATATTTTTAAGAAAAGAAAAATCTTTAATCAATTTACATTTTTTTCAAAAAGCCCCGCAAGTAAAGAAATGATTGATTTTGAAAATAACCCTTAGGGATTTATTAAAATAATGACATTGGAATATTTTGTGACACAATCCTGTATCAGTATTTCATGGCAGAAAATCAATGATTTACTATTTTTTGATGTGGGAAATTTGTGATATATGTTTTAGGTTGTTTGTACAGGAATTAAGTCTTTTTTAGCCCGTCTCTCCCTCACATTTATTGTTTTTTATTTATTTCTGTCATTTGGTGTCATAGTGAAACAGCAGGTAGTGCACATGCCTCACAGCAACAAGGTTTCTGGTTTGATGCCTGTGTCCATCAGTGGAATGCAGAGTGGAATTTACATGTTCTTCTTGTGCATGCGCGGGTTCACACTTGCTTCCTCCCACGGATCAGAATGATGCTAAGAAGGTCAATTGGTGACTCTGAATTGCCCTTTGCTATGAGTGTGAGCATTAAGGATTGTCTGTCTCTCTATGTTGCCCTATGATTGGCAGGGGAACAGTTCAGGGTGTAGCCTGACTCTTGTCTCCAGCTTCTGCGACACCTTAAGGGGTGAACGGAAGAGATAATAGATGAATTTCTGTCAATGGAACAGACAGTAAAGTTTATTGATGTTCAGTCTGTTAATTAAAATAATACACATTCTTGATACCACAGAAAAAGAAAGAAAAATAAACTACTTGTCAAAAAATGTGACACATGTTGCCTTGCTTACAATATTGCGATAGATCATGATGTATCATATAATCCCTTCTTTATCCCAATGAGTGTCACATCTGCAGATTTTTGCCTTAACACGCCCCTAACAATCATGATATCAGCATTAATCAAAACAGTCATGGTTATCATTCAGGCCCAAATTGTGCAGCCTTACTGTGTGGGTTCATTGTGTGTGTGCTGTTGTAATCCGTGTTAAACTTGCAGCCCTCAGCTTGTCTGTGTTCCTCTAAGATGAGAGAGGCTTTGATTTCCCCCATCTTTGTGTCACTCTGACTGGCATACTATTTGACAGGTGGAGTTAAAATAGAGAAAATTGTGGATGAAAATTCGTCAGTCTCAATCTCTTGCCCTGGGCTGTAGGCAGCAGAGACAGAAGCCCACTGCTTTGTGTCAAATGTTTATCAAAGGGCCTGATTAAATTGCTGTGTTCAGGGTAACAGCCTAATAGAAAAAAAAAATCAAATCCTTACTCCTCGACAAGCTGTCCTTGTATGATTGTGAGCAGAATAAAGGCGGAGGATAGCGAGGTGCCAGAAGAAACCTCTGACCAGCCGGCTGTAAAGCAGGCTGGAATATCATATGCCCTTTGTTGTCGCACAAAAAGAGACGCCTGCTCTGAGATCTGTTGTTGTTCTCACTTTCCTCTGTCTTCTCAATCATTCTTTTTTCTCTGCATTGCTGCAGGAAATAAACCTGGCCCCCTTTTGCTGAGGCCGGCCAGCTTCCCCTGGCCATTCCTCTCTGTTTTGTTTCAAAAGGGCAAGGCTCTGCAGCCTGAGCAGTTTGCCCTGCAGTCCCACGCCAGGGGCGATGCTTGCCTCAGCTGCTTCATCACCGGGGGAGTGGGCTAACGTCTCCTGACTTCACTTAGCTGTGTTTCTCTGATACGGTCATATCACATCAGCCTGGGCACATGTGACATTGCATCTCTTCCTAACTTTAAGCAGTTTGTTGCCATCCATGTTCTCTCTGCTTTTATCTTCCCTGTTTTTGAGTGATGTTATGATTTGTTGCAATATTTCCTGGCAGCGCTGCCACACGTTTGTGTCGGATAACAGGGCCTATTACAAGATCTCTGGATCTGGCCACTTTTCCCCTACAGGAGACAGGGAGAGCCGGGTCTCTCCCTCCCACTTTTTTCACATCCTCACCCCCGCATTTGAATTTCTAGATAATAGGCTTTGACTTCTGGCTGCACGTTTATGGGTCTTTTCATGTTATCAGCTTAGCTCATAGCGTGGAGCTGAAGAACACAGACTCCTAGTGACAGGCCAGCCAGTCAGCAAGGCGAGCCTGTCAGGATCTCTCATACACTAATGATTTCCCTTTAGTCTATTTTCTGTCTCATTGGCCGTTTCCTTCAAAAACAAAATTGCTCATTTAAATTCTCATGCCTGGGGCATTTTGGTCTTCAAATATTGTTGGAAAGTGAAAGGATTAGGCAAAATATGCTTTTTTAAAATGTTAATATATTTTCTGGTTCACTTTCTCCTCTGAGGCCAATTAGGGAATTTCTGCTGGCTGCATTAATGTCAAACTGACATCCCCAGCTATAATTACACTGTGCTTGAAACCTAACTTTCACTTGTGGGTAGATGAGTGTGCCTCGCAGTGACACAGAGACTCGCTCTGCCAGCTTTTGATCATTTAATCATTGCTTGCTTTCTTTCACTCCTTCCTCCCTCGCTTGCTGATGATTTCACCTTTTATTCCTTCTGTTGCAAAATGCAATGTTGTGTTTCATTATTCACCACCGTATTTTGCAGGGTTCATTAATGACATCACACCTCCACTTTATGCCTGCTCACAGGAACAGGGGGAGAATGGGATGGTCCCTTCAGGTGCACTAACCATATGTACATTGTTTACTCACTGGATTTACAATTTACTCTGAGTTGTTTGTGTGCTCTTTCTTTTTCATGGGGTGGAGTACTGTGGGATATTAAAGGATGGGTAATGTGTGGCACAAATGCAACATATTTTTTCTCTGCATATCCTTCTGCTGCAGTTCACTTTCATGACCATGGAGACAGTAAATGACTGTTAATACTGTCACTGTGAAAATGGGACCTTCACAAAGTGAAGCTGGAACCAAAAGGCACATGGCACATGTGACTCAGGATGTTTTTGCCTGTCAGTTACCACAGAACCTGTTTATATGTATATATCTAAATATAAAGTTCAGTCAGTCACATAGTTTTGTGCATTGAAATATTTTTGGACTGAATAGATAGATAGATATATATAGATATAGATATATATAGATATAGATATAGATATAGATATAGATATAGATATATATATATAGATATATATATATAGATAGATAGATAGATAGATAGATAGATAGATAGATAGATAGATAGATAGATAGATAGATAGATAGATAGATAGATAGATAGATAGATACTACTTATTGAGTTTGGAGACATTATTTGTTTGATTTTTTTTATTTCAATTGGTATTTTACTGTTTTTTATGGGAGATCGGAGGATTAAATTAAATAAAGGAAATTAATGAGTAAATCAAAACAATTGAAGAAAAAGCAAGACCAAGGAAGATGAGAAATCAGTGAAGGGACCATGAGCAAATAAATGAAAAATGACAGATTTTTTGTGAATTCAGCTCATATGTTAGTAAAAGGGAGAAACAATCCAGTGAAATAATTTTGCAAATCTTTCTTAAAGAATTAAAGTATTTTGACTTTTCTTTTTAAAAAAATAGAATTTTTTGACAATGGCGTTACAGTCTGTCTTTTGCCTGCTCACAGAAGGAACAGGTTCAAGTTCACACATCCTAAGATGAATTAACTCATTTTCATAGGTTCATAACAAAATGATAAAATATGAAGTATAAAGCTGTGGTTCACCAATCCAAAGACTAGATCATTCTGCAAGACAACAGAGAGAAAGTAAGTGAGACGTTTCACCTCCTGGAGCTCAGCTGCCTGTACAGCTATAAACCACACCTGAATGATAATGTCAGGAAGATTTTAATCTGCAAACGTTGGTATTCAGTGCTTCAGACTAGAATTTTGAGTCCGTTCTGTCAAGCAGGAGTTGTTATCATTTGATTTTGACTGATTTTAAAGCATTTTCTCACTGAGCGTTGACATGGCTAATGCTATCTTACTCTTTAACATCTTTGTAAACGTATTAATAAATATCTGAATCTCATTATCATGCCTCTTTGAAGGAGCTCCCCTCCTTCCTGTTTATCCTCCAACAGCTCAGCAATTGTAATGCCAATCAACTTAACGACCCTGTGATTGTTTTGAATTTTCATTCCCCCATGTTGGACACCATCAATCTGCTACACAATGTGTTTCTGTAGCTCTGGGGAGTGGGTTAAAAAAATCATTCACAGTACAGTTTGACAAAGTGCACATAAGCCTCTCCAGTTCTTCCTAATGTCCATTTCTCCCCCCTCCTTCACCTCCTCCGCCGCCTTTTTCTCCTCGCTCCACTCTCTTTGCATTGTTTTACCCTTTCGCTCGGACTTCAGGTAATAGGAAATGGCACCGACCCCTCCTGATCCCCCCGATTACCTTCGTGAAGCGTGAACGTGGTACGGAATCACACATCAGGAGACGACTTGTAATTATTTTTGCAATGCCATCAGCATGGATCAATCACTCAGGGAGGCTGCTAGTGGAAACGCCGCTCGCAGCCATGGTCGGAGCCAGCAGCGACCCTCTTTGACTGACAGCTTTGGTAATTAAGTGATTGTATAGACCCCTTTGACTGTTATAACAACCTTGTCAGGGCCAGTCTGCGTTTGGAGCACACTCAAATCAATGTGTTTTACCAACCACAGACAGAGGGAGTAAATACAGAGGCGTACCTTTGATTTCTGCACTGACAGGAAAAGAGCTTTGTTTGACACCTCAACAGCAGAAAATACACACGGTCAGGCAGATTCAGGAACCTCTTATTTGGAGAGACAACTAGAAATCTATACGAAAAAGTAGATTATAGTATCAGATTTATCACATTTATTATCATATAGTCTGCTCCAAACCTATGTGTGCTGCAGCTCAGTTGAGGTTTAAAAACATCTTGAGTTACAAGACTCAAAGTTTTAACCTTCCTCTCATTTATCAAACAGATCATTTCAACATTAACACAGAGTTTTAAGGAAGTATTATTAGGTGTTATTTTAAATACCTCTGTCTTAAATTATTTAAGTTGACTATAAAGAGGGGTAGCTCTACAGAATTCTGGACTTCACCCTGCACCTCTTTTGAACCAAAATAAAGGAAGTCTTGTTTTAAATTTCTTTATTGTTTTAAATAACTGGTTGAAGAAGAAAAAAGTTATCCCATATTTTGTTTTTCAACACACTTTGTGCATCTGTAGACTTTTTCCTTCGAACAGCAAAGTATCCAAAAGAAACAATTTGTGATCAGAAAACAAGCAACATTGCTAATGTATCATAGATTTCAATTGTTAATTTTATACCATTTAAACTGTGGCATGAATGTTTGTTATGGCATTATTACCTCCACCAAGTAGGTTATGTATTGCCAGCGTCAGTTTTTTTTGTTTGTTTCTCTGTAAGCAACATAACTCAAAAAGTTATGGATGAAATTTTCAGTAGATGTCCGTACTGAGACAAGGAACAAATGATTCGATTGTGGGAGTAATCCGGATCAGCGTAAAACCATCATGATGAAAAATTTAATTATCGTGAATAACTACTGAAGAAAAATAGATATCATTATGAATCCAATTGCTAATGGTATGTTTTCATGGTCAAGGAATCTAAATATTTAGATGAAATAAAGGTAGGACCAACATTTTTGGTGAAAATCACAATATGGGTGAGGACTGTGGCACTGGCGGAGGTCTGTGCTCTTCAAGTGCTTTTCTGGTATTTAAAGGAGACATATCATGCTGATGCATGATTTAATACTTACATATAATATAATAAATTTGAAAACAAGACCTTACACCCCCTTAATTTTCAAAATATGAGATATTGTAGTTTTTCTGATATCCTAGAACGAGATTTGATGCCTCTGAAAATAGGTCATTGCGAGATGTCTGCGAGATTTAAATCGTCGTGACGACACGAGGTACCTTTCTTTTTATTGGAGTAATCTGATAAAACACTTCCTCCTCTGTGATGTCCGTTAGCCACAAAACCCTCACCGAGGAACACATCCACCAGCAGCAGTATATAGCTCCCTAGCTCACACTCACTCATTACCAGCTCTGGCCTGTAGGGGAACTCAATACGCGGTCGCTGCTTTGAGCCTGCGGAAAATACAGTAGAAGAAGGACAAGCTGGCTCTACCCCGGATAGAACTGACCAATCAGAGCACAAAGGGCTGTAACGTTTCGAGGTAACTGTGGGTCATCCTGAGAGCCTCGTGTTTCAACGAGAGCTTGATAATGGCCTAAAATGAGGATTTTGAGAACGCAATTGTGGGGCAATGAAAGAACTAAATGACTTGTACTGAGGGCAGAAATGCTTTACAGGCATCCTAGTCTGGCATAGTGAAAAGGAGAAACAAGCATGATATGTCTCCTTTAAAAGCAATCTATGAGATTATGTCCTCACAAACTAAGAGAAGCAACAGGCTGGAGTATTTTTGACTGGTCAAAAATGATAACCCCTAATTATATAATTTTTCATTTTGCTTATAAATATGGCATCAGGGGCAGATCTATGGGAGGGTCTTGATGTGCACAGGCGCATCTACACTGACAGCTGACCCAACCAGAGTCAAGAAAAAAATATATGAATAAAACATTTTTTTAATACCGTCGTATATTATTTATTATTTAAAATACAGATTTAAAAAAATGTCAAATGCAGCTACTTTTAGTGAAATAATATTTAAAACACTCTCTGTAAAGTAAGAATTTCTGTTACCCTGTTTTAAAAGAAACCTATTTTAACTTTTCAAATAGACTGGTTTAGCTTTTCTACACTGTAGTAGCTGTGAAAAAGTTCAGATTGGTTCAAAAGTAATTTTTTTCTGCAAAAGATTGTTCAGGGAGTTGATAAATTGTCCTGCAATTTGAAATGATAGTGAGTAAAGATATGTCAAAAAAAAAACCAAATCCGATAATTCATTTAATTAAAAAAACAGAATTGTCCCAGACAATTTAACACTGATCATTATCCACTAATATTTAATATCAAATATCAAAACTAATGCCTGTAGTTCCTGATTTGATATGATCACCTCTTGTTTACCACAGTGCTCGCCTTCAATCATCCACATACTTGTCCACTGGTTTCCTGGTACTGCTACTTTGTCATTTTCTTCATTTTTCAGTCATTTTAGTTAAAATATTAATCTGGAGTTGAAGTCTGTGAGTAAATTGGCACCTGGACCAGAGGATAAAAGCTTATCAGCTAAAAAGAGCTACATGTGCTGCATTTTGTGTTATGTGATGCATTCGAGGTTCAGTTGGTAACATTTTGATGCATTTATTTTGCCTCTGCAAAATAAGTATTTGATGAAGGTGAGCACTTGGTATGTTTAAATGTATTTACAAAGATGGAAATTCAAATACTGTTTTTGGGGTGGGGATTATATGTTTTCTTCGAAATTTGAAGAAATTATCATGATCCAACTGTCAATGTGAGAAAACTTTTCAGCGCCATGGCCCATAATCTGAAAGAGATGTGAAACCTTGCATAAAACTGTTTCACTGAGATGACAGTGCACTACTCACTATTATAAATCTGCTACTGATGCTGTTAGCATCTATGCTAATCTCCATATGGACAGTCACTTCCTGCTGGTGTTTTGCTCATACTCCCATCTCTTCCAGCTTTAAAGGACTCTGATATGGCTGTGTGTCTTTTGGTTGGTTACAATCACTATAAACTGGTGTTTGTCAATGTGGATCTGAATACAGACACTGAATCAAGTGATCCATCTGCACTGCAAGGATGGTGCACCACACCATGTACAATGAGACATTACATGATTTTAAACTTATATTTCATGTTAATGTTGTTTTTCACGGAGGTCTGTGCTAAATGAAAACAGGTAGGAGTGAAACAGAAACAGTGCTGATTTGTTCCACACCATCACTTTGAAAAGTATTTAGTTACTATCAAAAGTTTTGATAGTTTGAAACTACATTAAAAAAAAACTCAAATAACTGTCCAGCATTGACTGTTTAGAGCTTTAATTTTTGAGGCTGTGCTGTCACACAGGTGCTGCTATCATTTGATTTTGCCTGATAAATAAATACAAAAAAAAAATGAAAAAAGATTTACACATATTCTCACTGAACATTGATACAGCTTAAACTGTCTTGCCCTTTATCATCTTTGTAAAAATTTTAACAAATCTTTGAATCTCAATCTCTTGCCCAGCCCTAGGTGTAAAGGAACTCTAACCTGCACTTCAAATTGAACTTGAATGTCAAATGTTTCATTACAGCGCTAGTTGAAATGACGTTTAGAGGTTGGATGAAGGTGCACTCCGTCCATTCTAAATGTCACATGGCTCTCACACTGCAACCTTTAATTCAGAAGCTCACAGGATGTAATTTTGCTCTGAAATTTGATTCCCATCATCACATCTTTTTTTTATCCTTAAGACGGAAATAAAAAATGTTCTTCATGTGCCAGAGGAGCAGCGTCACGTCCTGCATACGTAATCTGATCCCTGATATGCTTGTAAAAAGAGAGTAATTGGTGTGAATTAGTCCGCCCTCCCTTTTCTGAGACTCTCTTAAAATCCACTGCTGTGATTGTAAAACAAGCTCATATTTTAAAAAGCCTACTAGACCTTCAAACACTGGTGTGCTATTAGAAGCTGTCAGACAGTCACGTGCTCTGTTTGTTATTGACAGTCTGAACAGCTAAATTGGATTCACAAATGCAAATTACTGCCAGATAATTGTACAGGCAACCAGAATAACCAGGGCGAGTATAATCAATAGTGAACTAGTGCAGTCATTATCAATGAATACAGAAACTAAACCAAACTTTAGCATTGTAACTGCTGATTATAACACCCTATAATGCTTTTACAAGGTCATCTTAAAGGGTAATAGATGTATTTTAACACTTGTTAGTACTGTAAGGCATCAATAGATGTGCAAATAAACTAACAATATAAAAACTACAAGTCTAATTAAATAAAATGTCTTTATCTGCCGTTTTATAAATTATAAAGCAGTTAAATACTTAATTTAGTATAAGAGTGGCGCTCTTATCAATCTTATTCTAAATATTTTGGAGTCAAAGTCAAAGTTTACTTTTTATAAGGCACATCTCGTTTTTAAGTGAACACATTTCACGGTTTTAGAAGCTAGAAGGAAATTGTTATACGTTGTATTCATGAGCAAAAGTAATTTAATAAATAACCTCATTGATAGAATATGGTCAAAATATTTTCTATTATTTTAAACATATTCAATAACTTTTCTGAGAGATGATTGCACACATTTTTAGAATGGTAAAACAACATCATATCTAGTGCTCTAAATAAGTCTTATAAATTCAGTTAACTGGTCATTTGGTATTATAGAAACTTTAGCTCTGACTACAATTACAACAATTATCATAAGATGTGGTTTTAAACACTCTGGTGCTACACTACATCATTGTGATCCTGTGGTGGTGCATGTGTTCAGCTTAACACTGAACTATCACAGCTCATATAGAAGTGGATTAACACCACCTTCAAGCACTCTGTGTGTGTATGTTAAGCTTACATCAGGCTTGGTTTGCAAGCCAGCAGAAGAATGTGAAGTTATCAGAGCAAACAGACCTAACTGGATGATAGTGATGAGGGGCTTTGTTCAGGAAAAGCTAAACACTGTACAGAATCTTACTGTAAGGCATTGTCAAAAGAAGGGCGTTGTGGTAATAAATTCTACATGTGATAAAAGCATGTAAAAGAGTGTCTGCATTGGCTTAGGAGGGAAACTGGTACACTCTGGAGATGCTCTTGCAATGATAAAATGCCTTTTTTTTGTAACAACTCAACCTAAAAACTTAGGTTTGGGTCAAATATAACCCCCAAGTTTTCACTTTTTTTTTCGAGTTTGTTTCCAGTTAATCTCTCTGTTTTTACTACCAATAACTAAAACCTAAGTTTTGTCCTGGTTAAGCTGTAAACAGTTGTCTACCATTTAGGACTGAATGTCTAAAAAACCAATAAAAAGAGGCATCAATGGGCCCTGTGCCATCTACATGAACATTTGAAGAGTAAAAATTTACAGGCTTTTAAAAGTTTGACCTTACAAAATAAAGTTTACTTCTGAAGTGGATGGCAAGGTCTTTGCATGACAAATCAGAAATAAAGAGTTGGTTAAAAACAGGGTGGAATAATTGGTTGTTTTTAAAATAATTAATTTTAAAAAATACCTCCTTCTTACATGTTTTACTGCCCTTTTGTAACTGATCACAAGAAGAGGGTAAAACAGCTTTAAGGGCATCATTCAAGTATCACTTCAGAAGTAAGATAGCATTTCAGAAATGATAGGACAAGCCCACGTCCACAACAGAGGACACAGTTGCTGACATTATGTACGTTATTACAATATCTAAGATATGTTGTCTGTTGTGAGTGGGTTTAACACATGCACACAACTAGTGTAATAAAAATTAATACAATTAATAAGACTGAAACATTCAGAGCTAAAAGAATCGGACTTATTGACAACACGAATATTAAAATGCCCTTACATAGTGATTATAATGTATGTTGAATAGATGATGGCTTTCATTTCTGAGAATTTACTGATAAAAGAGGAGCATCTTTTGGGTAGCCTGTAAACAGCTAAACAAAACATTTAGGATGACTGCTAAAAACTAAGGAAATACTTTCAAAGGAAATAAGATTACCAAATAAAACCTATTTAAAACTATGTAAAGCTAAAATAATTGTTACAGTGTCCCCACCCTGTTTACCATTTCTTTTAAAATATAAATAATTAAAACCAAGTGGAGAAGCTTCATTAAGAGCTGCAGGTCCATCATAAAATCCACCAAACATAAAATCCACAATGTCTAAAATCAGGTCATTGATTTAAAAAGTGTTGTTTAAAACAGAACACACGTTAAGTTTCCTTTCTGATGGTTATAGATGAGTTTAAGGTTATCAAAATGTGGTTCAGAGTATGGTTGAATGGTGTTCTCTGGTATTGGTGATCACAGGAATAGTGGATCCATGTGTGAAGGAAGGTGGTGTTGTAGGTGATGCGAGTGGCTGAGAAGTACAGATCGGTTGTTTGGGGTGGTGACACAGTTTCCTGGGGTTGACTTTCATTTTGGGACTGATAGTGGCTCCACCCCGCTCCTCATAAACAATTCTACGTGAATGTGGGGACCAACGACACTGGTGGGAGGACTCGGGGGACACCAGTAGTAGTGGGACTGACCAGAGGGAGTTGACGGAGGTGTTGTGGTTTGTTTATTGGAGAGTGATACACGTGGACCGATGACACCATCGTGAGTCTTGAGACCGGTCTCGGGACCACATTTTGAAGGTCTTGGTCTTGCCTCAGACTCAAGAGCATTTTTACGTGGTCTTGTCTTGGTCTATGACTTGCCGCACTCTGGATTTTCCGTCAAGATCGAACAAGACCAGCACTGACTTGCTGTTCTTCAACTTCATTAATGTGAATAAGGAGTAACTCTTGGTAAAACAATAAAAAGCTTCAATTCATGTGTGATTTCTCCTTGTGATGACTGAGGGACACCCCACTTAACTGTCCAACCATGTCATGGTTTTTAACATTGATTTTGATGGTCTTGGTTTTGACTCGGTCTTGACTCCCAAAAGTCTTGATCTCTGTGCATCCTGGTCTCAGGCAAGTCTTGGTCTCAGATAGTGTGGTCTTGAACACAACACTAGGACGCCATAAAAATGTTTCCTATGAGTGGTTTTGCCACAGTCCAGGATGAACACCATCCCCCCTGAAGAGCTCTGTCCTGCTACAGGACAGGTTAAATTGTCTGTGTAGTTTACATTGACAGGGTGAGCAGGCTGATGATGTGTGCAGGTGTGCAGCACAGCCACAGGACTAGATGGGTCGGATATGGATGTGATTCACAGATCTCTGGAGTGTTTTGATTAAGTGGACAAAGATGTCTTTCAGGAGCTCAGACTGCTGTCTACAGAAGTCATTTATGCCTAAGTGGATAATGATGACTATTTTGACTCCTGGTCTGGTCACGATGACTTGAACTTTGGCTCACCTAGTGGCACGGAGCTCCTCCCCTGGATGAGGTGAGCCAAAGCTGTGCGCAGTGTCCAGCTGCTCCAGACTGGCGGGCGGAAGCCCCCACTGGACCAAACTTAAGAAAGTTTCAAAAGTCTCACAAGGCCAGTTTGGATTATCTGGCCCTAACATGGTGTTAAATTGCACTAAAATACAGGAAATAGCATCGACTTCATTGAAAATGTATTAAAAAGCAAAAATTCTGGCATGATCTGTCAAAGAGTAAAATGATGGGTGATGTAATCAATCTGTCCTCATCATAAGTGTCTCTGCTGAATAAAGACCCTTGAGTTGTGGTTCATATTTGCATGGCTGCAAAAGTATGTATTATGGAGGTATAATCAATAACAACTATGAACAGAGAGATCATTCTTATATTAATGTGAACATCTACAAAGATTATGAATTGGAGATGAGTGATGTTGAGTTATATGTCAGTATCTGGTTGAACTGCCATTAAATTGGGTTAACTGGTCTGAAATATGAACCTATAATAGAAAGCACACAGAGAGCACGGACCTCTGCCAAGGCAGCTCATATTTGTCTTCACATCTATAAGCAATAGTTCCATGATAAAGTTACCATAATAATGTGATATCCAATCACAGCTACTTTGGTTTTGTGGAGAGGTTGGATGAGTTAAGAGGGACATCCAATCACAACTGCTTTAGCTTCATGGTGGATAAGTTGAGGAGCGAACCAATCAGAGCTGCTCTCTTTACAAATTGATATATTCATTTAGAGCAGGTTCACTGTTTGTTGTCTGTTCTGTCTGTAACTGAGATGCTCTGCCAGGTAGTCTGAATAAAAGTGACTGCATTCACACAAAAGCTAAATTTGTTTCTGTTAATTTTTACATTCAAACTTTACGAGCATTCAATAAAGGCTAAGTTGATGTTTAATTTGATCCAAGTGAAAAACACGACTTAAGAAATTCAGCGAAACATAAAAAAATGCCTCACGCTTCATATTTTAGTCGACTTTATTTACAGTTGATTTCATCGACTAAAATGTTATGAATTTAATCAACTAAAACTATTAAAATTAAAACAACTTAGATGAGTAAATGATGACCAAAACTAAAATACGTTTCAGCTATAAAAAACTATAACACTAAATTAAAAGTGCTGTCAAAATGAACACCATTGTGGTAACTGAAACATTAGTATCGCTTTACAGCTGTTGCCAGTTTACTCCAACAGTGAGATTCAAAGTAATAATTTGACCGTCAGTATTTTTATATTTTAAAGTCAGAGTCAGGATTGTGGTTTTGACTTTGTTTCTCTGAGTTATAAATCATGCATTGGTTACTTTATCCATCTTTTTATTTGCTTTATTCTGGTAATATGTTGCCATTAGTATCTTGAATTGTATCAAAGAAAAAGCACTTTGCGTTGATGGTGTTTCCGTGTCCCTCAGATTATGAGTCTTTCTTCTCATATTTGCCATCATGCCACTTTTGTCTGCAATGATTTTGTTCTTGATTTAAAATGTACTGAGTGTTCAGCTTGAGCGCTTTTTCATCTTAAGCTGAGCTGTCTGTTTTCTTAGTTGAAATAACAATCTTACTAACATGTCTGCACGTCATATTTGAAAAGCACCAATCAATCTCAAACCCTCTAACACAAAATACAGACAGTTAAACCAGAAATAGGGAGTGGAGTGTGTAATTAAGTCACAACAGGTATAGTTTGTACAAAGTTACTCTAAAAGCATACGTCTCCAGTTGTTCAGATGCTTTAAAAAATCACTTATTAATCCAAGAAGTTTGAGGCTTAAATAGAAATACTCTGTGAGAACGAACATCCTTTAAAGTTAATACTATAAAACTTCATCAAATCTGAGAGAGAAGCCACAAAACTTTCTTTATCTTTAATGAGTCTTCTCACCATGTGCAGGTTTATCAGTCAGCAAAGCTTGTGAACCGACCAAGGCCTTGTGCAAACCTAACCGCAAATGGACAGTTTCACAAAGCTATGGGATATATTTCACAAGTCTGTCAGAGCAACATCCCACCAAGTGAGTAAATTATAAGGGTTTTGATGGCACCAGTTCATAATAAGGGTTAGTGTGATCTGCCAGTACTGATACTGATGATGTTTTTAGTTTAATTTTAATGGCTAGGTAGGTTTTTGTTCATGGAGTATCAAAACATCTTAAGAAACAAAGCAACTAGTCTCCCAAATTAAGGACAATTGAATTATAAAATGTAATGCTTCAGTAATCCAATGTGTATTAATTTACACATTTACAGCCTTAAAGCTTTAAAAGGGAATTAAATCAGAAAAGGGCAACTGGCAGCCCAGGGGCAACATAAGCCCCTCCTACCTCCTCAGTGAGGCTCTCCAGTCAATTTGAAATATCAACAATATACATGAATGAAGTAAATATGACACAATCTACATCAGAAACATTAAAAACAGCAATTATTTCCGGGAAATGTGTGCAATTACAGGTGTATTTTAAAAAAAAGTGAATAAAGATGTTTGTAAATGTACTTATGTAACCAATACATGCCTGCTAACTCTAATTTGAATTGATAATTATACGCAAGTTTAAGTTTTTCATATCAATGTTTATGTAAAATGGCTCACTTTATAATAGTTTTTGTACAACTTGATAGATTATAGGTAAAACAAACAATTGTATTGGAGGTATCTTTACAAAGTTTGGCCCAAAGGGGACAAAATAATGTGGCCTTCATGGTGACAAAAGTTAAATATGCAAATAGTATATAAAATAAAGGGCAATATCCTTCAGGTATTAGCTCAGACACAGTACATTATGCAAATAATCTATTGCATTCTCACCTCCAGTGTTTAATCAAAGTCCTGGCCAAAACCTAAATTTCCTATTTTAGATATTTAAACGCATCATGTACTATCCTCCATCAGATAGTCATTTTACCAATTCAGCATAAATGCATCTAGTGGACATTAAATCCATCATTAAACACTGTTTCATTTTTTAGCTGTACAGCTTGTTTTAATGTGAATTTTAACTCTGCATATTCTTGTCAACAGGACTGAAAACAAACTTTTGCAGATTCACAGGTTTTTTAAGAGGATGACAGCAGCCAAATGGACAAGTTTGTTTGCAACCCAAAAGTGCTGGATGAGTATTTACAACAGGTTTTCATGCCTGGTCAGCCAATTGTGTATTTTCAGTAATCATAAACGATGATTATAAATTAATAAGAATGAGTTCTGAATCAATAGGGCACTCTAGTTGGCACTGACTGGAAAAGCTTCACTCACTTATTTGAACATCCATCACTTGTGTGCACAATTTAGACAGTGTCAGGAGAAATGCATCCATTTTAGTGTTTATTTTGAAAAAAAAAAATAAAAATAGATTAAAAAGTGTAAAAAGACTAAAAGAAAATCTAAAAGGATTAAGGTAAAAAGATAAAAACAACATGATCATGATAAGAAATAAAAAGAAATACTAGAAATACAATAACATTTGAAACAATAACATGCAAAACTTAAACTGGACAATAAAATAAGGTAATAGTGATACTCATAAATAAGTAAGAATAACTCTTTTCATTTCTAAAGTTCTACATAAAAGCTGGACTACTGAGTTTTTAAATTGGATTTCTTTTTTTCCCTATATCTTCAGCTTGTCTTAAAGGTTATTTTAGAGACTTTTGTACAACAACATTTAAGAAGAGGAGCACTGACATGCAAATTAAAGACCAATAAGGAGAAGATAGGTGAAGCTATTAGTATTTTTATCTTGTAATGATGTCAGATAGCTGTATTGACAGTTTTATGACCTTAGGAAAAAACAAAACAAAAAATGAAACATTAAGTCTCACAGAGTTATATTGAAATAACATACAGATCAATGATGACCAAGGCTTTTCACATCTGAACATGGTTGTTTTAAACCATTGCTTTAAAGGAAAAGTTCGGTTCCTGCAACTTTTACATTGTTTATAGAATGAAGTAGAACAATATACTCACCCAGAAGGCTTTCCTGATCCAAACAGTGCTTCGGGAGATATTTAGATCCAAAATCGAGCAGCGGACATCGATATAATGGCAGCCATTAGGGCATAGATCGCCGCTCCTAAAAACTGCATTAATCGTCCAAAAACTCATGTTTTTCACCAATATTCCATCATGATTCGCTCCGAATGGTCCGCCATTGCAGTCTGTGTCACTCCACACAGCGCTGTGTGGCTGTAATGACCTCTGAACTAAAGAGTTTGTTTACGTGCCCTTCGCGCATGCGCAGTACTCTCTGGAGCGCTGCCTCCGTTTTCTTCTTTCCTAGAGCTCCTTATCTGTATACTCTGGCTTGAAACTGTAAGGACACCCATCATATTCAAAGTTCTCCTCCACAACATCTTCATCCGATAGATATTCGTCCATTGTGCACAACACTTGAAGAAGAAAGTCGATTTGTAGCAGACCGTCTTCCCCTGAAGCAATGAGCCGCACTGCGCATGCGCGAAGGGCACGTAAACAAACTCTTTAGTTCAGAGGTCATTACAGCCACACAGCGCTGCGTGGAGTGACTGTTACCCCTTTTCCACCAAGCTGGTTCCAGGGCTGGTTCGGAGCTAGAGCCAGACTAACACCCGTTCTTTGTTTTTCCACAGACTAAGCACCGGTTGCTGGCTCTCAAAACCGGTGCTTAGCAAGCACCAACTCTTTGCTGGGCCAGCAGAAAGAACCAGGTTACGCCGGGGGCTATGCGCTTACGTCAGGGGGTGGGGGCGGGATTAGCAGAGTAAAAACACAGAAGAGAGCCATTTTTAAAAAGACGAGGTTGGAGTAAGCAAACAACAGACTGAAAAGAATATATATCTATAAAGAATATATAAAGAAAGAATATAGGGATCAGAAGACCGAGCTGGGCCGTAGTGGCAATGGTCGGCCATGTTTTAACAGCCCGCATTACAAAATGCTCGATGCCGTTCTCGGGGACCGACCGGCGTGCGGCGCTACCGGGGTATTGAATTCGGCCACAGCCATGCTGGAGTCTATGCAGGAGGACATAACCATGGAGCAAACCTCCACAGAGCCTGGTAAGTTTATTGTTTTTTTTATTGTTGTTCGCTAGTTTGGTTGTTATGGGAAACTGGCGTGACGTATACATTAATAATAATAATAATAATACATTTTATTTAAAAGCGCCTTTCTAAGCACCCAAGGACACTTAACAAAACATTTACAGTACGTAATAAAAAACACAGTGCATTAAAATCTCAATTAAAATAAATAAAACAACGTCCAAGAGACATTGACGTGCTGACGTAGCTCCCTGGCCGGCACCCGTTTGTGGAAAAGCAAATGGTTCTTAACCGGTTCGCTCTTGAACCAATTGTGAACCGGCTCTAGCAACAGCACTAGCACCAGCCCTGGAACCAGCTTGGTGGAAAAGGGGTAACAGACTGCAATGGCGGACCATTCGGAGCGAATCATGATGGAATATTGGTGAAAAACATGAGCTTTTGGACGATTAATGCAGTTTTTAGGAGCGGCGATCTATGCCCTAATGGCTGCCATTGTATCAATGTCCGCTGCTCGATTTTGGATCTAAATATCTCCCGAAGCACTGTTTGGATCAGGAAAGCCTTCTGGGTGAGTATATTGTTCTGCTTCATTCTATAAACAATGTAAAAGCTGCAGGAACCGAACTTTTCCTTTAAGACAAAATATTAATTATGACAATGGATAACACTCACAGCAAAAATCTTAACATTTATTCCTCCTGATGTTTTTAAGTAATTCTTCATGACACTCTTATAGTTTCTGTCACCAATGTTACACAGGGCCATGCAAAATTACTTTTACTTTCCTTTGGACAGAGAAGCAACTATTTAGTCTCCTGTTAGCCTTTGGCTGCTCCTGAGTGGATGCTACCATAAGGAAACAAGAGAAGAGGAAATCTGGAAAATCTGGCTGATCAACTGACTGACTTGTCACTCTGCTGGAATTAATGCAGAACAAAGACTGTCAAAGATTTGGATGAAGCCATGTCATCAGAGCCTTTGAAATACTGTTGATGTCCTCTAACAGGTGCTGCCATACTACACTTGCTAGCTCGACCAAGAGGTCATGTTTAGCAGGACTCAAGGCTGGCTGACCAATAGTGACTTTGCATTGCCAAAACTGAAAATTGTCAATAAATCCACAATCAAAGAAAAATGGACATAATCTAAAAAATGTCACCCCTCACAGTAAGAGCACAAACCTGCATTATATATTTAGACTGAGTTTGTTTTTTTACCCAGGCAGTAAAGATGTGTACCAAGGCCGTGGAAATCGTATTTTCCAGACATACAACCATGTATGTGTCAGATCACTGCAGCCAACCCCAAGTGGACACTTAGGGAACTACAGATTTTGACACTGCTGCATTTACACCTGCCAAAAAAAAAAAACATGAGTTAGCACTTAGCACTTTTAGTTCCCATGGCTAAAAATTGGTGGGAGTTTAAAGCATGCTATACATTACTGTGCCAAATAATCGGTGGAATTCAAGGAACTGTTTGACAAAATTAGCCATGGGGTCATCTCATGTTACAGTTTGTTTACATCCACTTAATCTCCCACAACCAGGCAAATCGATTAGGCACTATTTTAAGACACAGCACAATCTACTGTATGTGTCTGTTTGCCAGCAATAGCTAGTTTGCTTCACATGAGGAAACAACAACTACTAAACTGGACAAATTGATGATTTATGCAATACGACTGTTTCCTGTGGATACTTTGGAATACTTTTATGACTTGGGGTACACAGGAGAAATGTCTGTAGACAGAGAGTCAACAGGTCTGAACTGAAAATGTTAGAATCTGCTATTGTTGACTGGAGGACGGATTAAAGCTCCACCTGGTGATTTAGGTGAATAAATTCTGAAATAAGAGTGTTACTGAGATAAATCACTTAATGTTTCAGGATGTTCAAGATCAGGGGAGACTATCAGCTTTTATACATTTGTCTCCAGCTCACATCACACAGAGCCAATGGACATTTATAATCATATGGACTAGATTCACTGTTTTACAAACTCCAAGGTCCAAAGAGAGGAGCAGAATGAAAGTTCATCTTCAGTGTAAGTATTCAGCCTATACTGAGGTTTACCTGTTAAGGCAGAAGCCATTGTTTACTTCATGATAGCACATGGTGTGTTGGTTGCTGTGGGGAGACTGAGCTTTAAAAACATCCTTTGTCAAAATTACTGAGCTTGATCTGCAGGATAATCCTTAAACATTTTCGCATTTGGCAAATCTTTATTTAGGATGAAGTATTAAATGTGTATTTAGCGTAAATCAAAGTAAGACCAAAGTTTGATCTTTAGGCTACTGGTAGGAGGATATGGCTGTGCCGTGTATAAACACAGTGCCTAATCAATGCAGCTTGGAAGTGGAAAATTAAGTTGATGTAAACAAACTGTAGCATGTGATGACTCTACTCAGTTTTAGTAGTTTGTTTTTTCTCACAATTCTTCTAATTGCTTGGAGAGTTTGGCACCATGTACAGCAATGTATAACATAAGCTTCTGTCCCAATGTACTTACACAGCTCCACTTCAAACACCCAAACTGACTCTTTAACACTTGAGATGCTGTGATACAGAACGATAGTTTTATGTGTTGGTATTAATTAAAATGCAAAGACACTCCAGATGTCTATGAGCTGACATTTTCTGAAACCTACAACAGTCAGAGTGAATAGCATTCTTCATATAAATTGTGTGTATTTGGACCCCTGTGTCCATCTGACCAGCCACTAAAGAAGATCATCAGAGATCCTGGATGCACAGTAACCTCACATTTCCTCCTCTGACTCTTCCTCTCCTCCTCTAAAACCATTCTTTTTCTCCTGGCTTAGCGGCGTGACCCCTCGGGAGTGACACAAACACACCAAAAGATGAACTGTGTGATATTTTGCCTGAAACACACACATGCCTCAGTGTGCAGGTGTTAAAATGCTACTGCAGTCTGGAAAGATTTTTTCTCACAGGTTCATTTTCACTTTTTTTGTGTCTTACTTGAAGTTAAGTCTTCATTGCAACAGAAAGATTTGCTCCAACAAGGTTCTGGGATTTTTGAGGATTTGATTTTTAGGACTGTGGGTGAGTCGAAAGGGAAGTCATGACTCTGACAAATTTAACACATCAGCTTTTTGCCAATGTTAGTGCTCAATGAGTGCATTTCTTCTTTCTTTAAGATCAAATTATGCTGATATTTGCGTGGTACAGGTCTGATGACAAGCTTTTGTACTCTTCACACTTATCGGCAGACAGATTGTCTTTGGCGGATTTTAACCAATGGGAGTCCCTGACCATCTGTTAAGGACAACACCAATTTTAATGTGATGGTCAGTCAGACATTATACAGCGCCTTGAACACATAACTGATATGACAACACTTCAGCACGAACAGGGGCTTGTCTTACTCCTTAAAATGTCTTATTCTTTCTTGAGATTGGCCTTACACTTACGACAGAGCTTTAACGAGGACAGACCACAGAATCTTTATCTTTGTCTATTTTAGGGGCTCCTTCAGGAAACATTTTAAAAATGGTGTCAACAACATTTACACATGTGCACACTCTCTTTCTGTCTTTAGGGGCTGTACGCCCTGGTGTCCTATTTATAAGTTTATATTAAGCCCTATCAATTTGTATATTTTTAAACAATATCACTCCAACAAATCAGTTCTAGTGCATTTTTGAGACATGCAATAAACCACATCCTAATAATGCATCATTTATTCCCAGTTTGGGTCATTAATAAGTTCTCAAAAAATGATTTCAAGAACTGTTTAGAAAGCCTGAATAAAGAACCAATGAATGCATGAAGACTGTGTGAAAGTGATCTATGAAATTGAAGCCAGTGAAAAAAAACATCTTCATTAATATTTAAAAAAACCCGTCAACAGTTCTTGCTTAAAGCAATAGAATGAGTTGAACAAAAAATATTTTAACATGCATAAACTTGATTTAGAAACATGTATGTCCAGGCTATCAACATAGTTTATTACTTAAAGGGATATGCCAACATTTTAATTGTTGTTGTTGTTTTGCGTCTTGCCTCACTCCTGAGTCCCTGAGAAGCAGATAAGACACCACTCTTTCAGCTGTGTGCAGTACCAAGGAAGAGACAGGCAAAGCTCGCCCAATGCTAATAAGCTTAGTTTAAACACTGGGAGTCAGTGGGTAGTGTTAGCCTGCCTCTCCCCACAGTCATTAGATAAACTCTTCAGCAGATCTAAACGGTGTGTGTGCTTGTTGTGACTCTGTTTTTACCCTGTTATGTTACATCATCTACATTATCTGTTTTTAGAAAATGATTAGCACTTTATATAATTTTTGAAAGAAATATAAACAAAACTAAACTGCAGGGTGCATGTGTATACCACAGAGGACATGCTTGTAAGTAGGTCAACAAAACAAAGCAAGAAAAAAAAATGTTTGTGTATCCCTTTAATGTAAATGCTTGTGACATGGTGGAGCAGCAGGTCAGTGTGCATGGTTTGATTCCCTGAGTTGGTCAAGTCTGTCTGTGTAGAGTTTGCATGGTCTCCCTGTGCATGCATGGATTTTCCCCCAACATGCTGGTCTCTTCACACAGACCAAAAACACGCTCATTAGGTTAATTTGATTACTCTAAATTTCCCTTAGGTATGAGTGTATTTGTGAATGGTTGTCTGTCTCTCTATGTGGCTCTGTGATTGACTGGCGTCTGATCCAGGTTGGACCCCACCTTTTGGTCAAAGTCAGCTGGGATAGGCTCCAGCCCTCGTGACCCTGTAAAAGATAAAGTGGTTGAGATAACGGATGGATGGATGGATAATTATTTAATAATTAATATGTTTAATACTTCACTTGAACTTCAGTCCATCTATGGTCTTACTATGAGAGAAACTTTACTGTCTGTTGCATTTTTAAATTGGCATGTAAGTGGATTAGTCTGGTAGTTTACACATCAATTGGATGGTGGAGAGTTCTGCCTGCCACATGTCAATGTGTCCTTGAGCAAGACACTTTACCTCGAGTTGCTGCCACTGCTGTGTCAGTGGCATGTAAATGGGTATGAAAGAGTGTGGCTGTGTTAAGCTAATACTGATGGATATCTGATTTAAAACAAACCTTCATGACGATCATTGAGTGAATGTGATGAATGAGGGTTAAATGTCAGACGTGACCTGCAGTGTGAAAACACTGTTTGTTCAGAAAAGGCTAGAAAAAGGCTGCACATGCTCAAGTTCATCAACCATTTAAGTCAGTTTGTAAATTTGCCATCTTGTAAAAGCCAGTATCCCTATTATTTGAATTTCAAATTCATTGTATTTTAATAACATTGATGTGACTACTCAGGTCATTAAGACTCATATTTAAGCATCAGTGTTGATGATTTACAAAGAAACTTTACTTTTTGTTACAATAAAAGTATCTCTGAG
Source organism: Scarus forsteni (assembly GCA_036419115.1). NCBI lineage: Eukaryota > Metazoa > Chordata > Actinopteri > Labriformes > Labridae > Scarus > Scarus forsteni. The sequence continues at coordinate 1,102,825 of JAZDUH010000136.1, forward strand.
ATATGTGTCTTTCCGTAATGTCCCCTGTATTATGTAAAAGAAGTCTGTATTAAAATGCTATAATGTGTCATATCTTGTGAGGGAGCCCATATGTAAATATACATTATCTCCATTTAAAAGAACATAAGGACAGCTGGCAGCGCTGCTTCCTCACAGCAAGAAGGTTGCTGAGTTGTCTCCCATGTCCACTCGGAGCCCCTCTGTGAGGAGTTTACATGTTCTCTCCGTGCATGTGTGAGTTCCCTACAGGTGCTTTAGATTCCATCATCAGAGCAACAATAACAATGAATAAAAGACATTGGGTTAAATTGTGATTCTTAATTATCTAGCCTCTCACCCAGCATCAGCCCCAGCATTTTCCTTTAAAGGATAAATGGTGTACACAGTGAATGGATGTTTGAATGAATAATAAATGTTTTTTATGAATAATCTAAATTCTATCTACTTCAGATGTTTTGTACTTCAGTATTAGTTTTGTTTATTCTAAGTGTTATTGTAGTTATTGCATTTTAAATTATATTCTGAGGAATATGTAATCATAAAAATAGTTGTTAAAAATGGCCAATTTACAGTTTTTGCTGCACAGTAGATACTTATTTAAAATGCAGTTTTATAGAATGTGTTTATGTCAAAGTTTTAAATGAGGCTAAAATTAATTAAAAAAAAAAATAAATGCTGAATGTTAGTTGAACTTTAAAACTTTTTAAAATAAACTGGCACTTTGTGACTTTGCTCTGTGAATATTCTTACATTTTTAATTATAGTTCTTATAAAATATATGGAGGAGGTTTGTTTTGACAATAAATGTCAAGACAAACCTCCAATCTTCATTTGCAACTTTTCAGGAAATGAATAAAGCACTGTACTCAATAAATAAATATTGTCTGGTTAAAAATATATATATACTTTTTGTGTTTCTATTGGGTATATACATTATGGAAGGGGCCACTATCACTGTTTTTTGAAAAGAAATGAAAATCAAACACAATGGAGATAGGAGGTTTGTGCCTGGCAGAGACATTTTTTGGATGTATATTAAAAACCTTTACTCGTTAAAACGTTTTTCAACATCATCTTTGTTCTTTTCAGTGTTTATTTTATTTCTTCCAGCAGTTTAACACAGAGGGTCAGATAGTCTTTAAAAGCTGCTTTAGTTTGTGCTCTGGCTCATTAAACTGGCTTCTTAATGCTTTTTTTTTTAAAGCAACAATAATATAAATTGTCCCCAAAAGTTGCAATAAGGAAGCAATTATATATTTTAAGTGTAGGATGCTAATTAAAAATCCCTGCAAAATGACCTATAAAAAACATATTTAAGATGCATAAATTAGCTCAGCAGCACATCCCCTAACAATCTGTTCTGATTGGATCCTGCAATCATGACGCAATAATTAAAACTCCTCCAGTATCCCACTGCATCATGGGAGAGGAAAACAGTCATTTCAAATAAGAAAGGAAGATAATTTTCATTATCCGTTGGCTTTATAATTTCATACGTTAAGAATAATTGTCCCCCGGTTTGCCCTCGCGCCCTGATTGACAGAGTGAACGCGCTCGTGCCTGCCTGCTGTAAGTGTGCAGCCTAAAGGTCGCCAGCGGTGAAGTGACAGCTTACACGCAAAGCCTCCACAGAATCAATATGGTGGCAGCCAGAGCTGCAGCGGCCCATCATCGACCATCAGCTGAGGCCAATAAGACGACACCCCAACTGGTAGCGTTCAATTTGCTCCTGCGGCGAACTTAAACCTCAGAAAGAAGCGCATCGATTGTTCCTGTTTGCGGCGGATGATGCTCTGGCCCGCGTGCGTCCCCGCGCGCTGGGTGACGTGTTTAAGCGTCACTCTGATCTGATGAGCGGTCCCGAGCTGATAATCAGGTGTCGAGGCCTGATTATCAAAGTGAGGGCTGGATATTCTGCCTGTTTCCAGTGTGGCTCCTGCTGGTGCTCCTGTGCTCCTCGCTGTCTCTGTGTCGGTCACTTTGCTTCAGAGTGAAGCTGCAGGTTGATAATTATCTTTAGTCTGGACTAATTTCACCTCGTGCGTCAGTGTGGAGTTATTCAGCTGATTGTAGATCAGCTGAGGCCTCAGTCTGATCCCCTGCACTCTGCGGCCGCGCTGTGTCGCCGCCTGCTGGTCAGACTGAGTTTGTATTGATATGAGAGCCAGACCCTCTCAGGAGGGATCCTGCACTGATTTACCACAGAGGAGTCAAACCTCTCTGGAATCAGACCTCCAGAAAACTTAACGCTGTTCAAAACGCACTGCATCAACTACTAACAATGGCAATTGTGATTATGGTAATACTATGATAATAACAATAATTAAAACTTTAAAATGTATCTACATGTTCTTAAGGCAGCCGTCACCATATGAAAAACAAAAAATGTAACAATCACATCTATAATTAAAATTATAACTTTCCCTAGAAAGACCAAACTTAAAACAGATTATGTAGGCCTATATAAAAACAATACAATATACAAAATATTTAATCATCATAATCGACTTTTTTTAATTAGTTATATCCAGAGTGTTAGATTCTTGCCCCATGTTTGATTTTTGCCGGTGCCTTTTATGCCGATATTTACAATCTGATTAAAGTCGATACCCATACCGTTTCTCACAGTGCGTTTTTTTTAAACATCTTCCCTATAAACCAGAATTCACCTGTTTCTGTGGCAGCCTGTGTGATGAAAGAAAAACAATGTTGCTTAAATAATTTTAGGTTATTTTTAAGAGAAAACATTCACTGATATTGAGATGTTACATTATGGTACATTTGCACATGATGCTATTATGGCTGATAAATGGCAAATGTCTGGATGAACGATGTTTTGGTTAAAAATCGTGGGAGAAACATCCAGTAATAAACTCGTGCAGAGTTAATTTAACACTGTTGCCGGTTTGAAACAGGTCACACTTTCTGGAGTCAAATTAATACTTCAAATTGTTAACCTGGAATGATTTTACTGCTGGAGCTGCAATCAGCTCTGATGTGATGACGCCCTGATTTATGATATTCACTTTAAATAAACGTAAGTAACTTTTTTAAACAGACATGAAGTTTATGTTAACGCCACGTTTTTATATACACATAATTCCACGTTGACTTAATTTCTTGAATAATGTATGAAAGTTATTTGTTTTTGTGGCTAGTTGTTCTCTATGCAAACTATTATAAAACAAATCGTTTTTTAAATTGCGTTCTGAGTGTAACGAATTTCTTTTAAATCACGAATGATAGCAACATTTTTATCATGTGATAGTGAAAAGTTCCAACAATTTTAAAAAGAAAATTATTTAGAATTTATATCAATTGTTTTTTACAAATTTAAAACGACTATTTTATACTTAAGAATATTTTCATTGTGTTGCTTGCAAAATAAAATAGACAATAGAAGAACGATCATTTCGTCTGTGAACTGATCTGATCTGTTTTTTTTTTGTTTTTTTTTTTTTTTTGCTGTTGATGATAAACAGCCAAACATGTTGAACAATTACAGTCAAACCTACAAGAATCTGAGCAAACCTCCTGCTGACAAAATCTCCATCGACGCACAAGCAACCAACAACCAAACCAAATAAAATGATATATTTGCGTTTATTAATTGGTCAGTTTTGTGAAATTCCAATTATAAAATCAAACTATCAAATCAAACAAACCTACTAATCCGGACTAACATCTTCATCCGCCCTCCATCAGTGATCTTCATCAGCACCATCGTCATCGTCATCTGCTGAGGAGGAAGAAGAAGAAAAATAGAACAATAATAACATCATAAGTCAGCCGCGCGCTCTGATTCATCCTCAAATTCCGGTAAACTGCGGAGGATGATGTGCTGAAAAAAATCGATCTGCACAAAAATTTAACGTCCGCAAAGAAGAGGGAGAAAAAAACCGTGGAGCACGAGCGCGTGTTCACCTTATCTGAGAGATTCCCCTGAACACACACACACACACACACACGCGCGCACACACTCGTGTATGATCCGGAGAGTGCGCACGCTGCCTCCCTGCGCCGCACACTTTCCCTCCATATCCCACAAATCCACGGTGAGGGTGAAAAGTGCTGAATTTCCGACTACCTTTGAACGCTCATTAGCACCTCATAATGACTTTACTAATTAGGATGACACGGTTATTAACGGGGCGCGCTGTCATGGCAGTCACCAGCTCTCCTCCGCGTGCGGAAAATGTGCCGACCTCGCGCTCTTAAGAGACATCCATGAGGAGAGGTGCCCACCGTGACACTGAGGGCGCGTGGATGGATTTTTATATCTTACAGATATGGTGAAGTTTTTGAATAAATCCAAAACAAAATCTCATTCAGAAATCTGAGGATTTTAAACATGCCACTACAATATGTTTTTACTCACAGTTTTCCTTTTACATGATTTTAGAAGTTGAACAACATGCACAATTCCTCTGGAAAGATGCAATATCAGATCAGAGCTTCTCAACTGGTGGAGCAAACCCCATCAGTGGGTCGCTGTGCTGTTTCAGTCGGTCTGGAAAACAAATGTTGCCACATGGCAGTGATGTACGGAAGCCTTGAGAGGACACACATCCATATTTATTCCATTAATTCAATTTTATCTTAAAATTAAACAAGTTCAGATGCATTTATCCTCTACTTTAAAAAGCAAAGCTGTTTTACAGCATATGACTGTGTTATTATTTATAATAACAAACCAAAGTTCAAATCACCCACAAAAACAAAATAGAATAAAAAAGTGTTTCATTTCCTCTCAGAGCCTCTTTTAAAAAGGTTTGTTGTTTCCTGGAGATCTTGACTTATTTATTTTGGATAATAAAACTGTTTTTCCAGTACAAGCTTTTGCATGGAAGCTCTGGGAGGACATTCAGTCACACAACTCTGCCCGTTTTGCAGTGATAATTATATTTCATATTGTCCTTTACCTTGTGGTGGCAGATTTAAATATCTAATGTTTTGTGACATAGATCAGGTGCATGAACGGTGCTGTAGAAATAAACTTCATTGATCAATCATGGTCCAGCTGCCAGGTCAGTGTTTTAGCTGGTTTGGAGGAAATGACTGGACAGCTTTGGTGATGATGTGCCAGCTTGGATTGTTTGAAATTTTTGTCTCATTATTTTGTTTATCAAAGCTGTTTTTTTAAAGATGCATGCATTAATTTCTTTGCTGTTGAGGGAAAAATATGAGAAATGCAGTAAAATAAAATGTCAACGTGCTTCTTCTCTGCGGGCTGTTTTAATGGTTCACATTCAAATCTTTTTTTGCCCTGTCTCTCTGTCATGTGTCCATCCAAGGTGTGATTTTTAGCATTCAAAATTATAAAAATCTTGAGTTTTGGGTTTCAGTTTCAGGCTATCCCGAGGCTGCACTGGTTTGAAACCATTGATTTCAGTCCTCGTTCAGCTCATAGACCGTACTTTGGAAACCTGAAAAGGGTTGATATATACTGTGGACAGCTGAAATGTTAAAAGCAGTATCTTACTTGGTAGGCTGTGACCTGGAGCTGTTTACAGCCTTATGTGTATGATGTATGGTGGCCCTGAGTGGACATAAATATATTTAAAATCCATTCCTCAGTCTTGTACATTTTGTTTTCCTTAGATCTTGGCTGAATTACTGTCTCATCTCAGGATAACTAAGCATTTTTTTCCATTCATAATTAGGATGATGTTGCAAAATAAAATGTAAAAACAAAGTCCCTGAGGCTGGACAGGTGGAGAAACATTGAAATGAACCATTTTTAGTGATGCACAGTATTGTATTTATTTAGTTTTTACTGATATCCAAAATGCTGATATTTCACACATATCAACATATTTCTAGTGAAGCACACAAAGCCTCCACTTCACTAAAATTTACCTGTTCTTTTCATGATCACTGTCTGTTGTTCAAGTGTTCAAGAAAAGTGTGAAGCAAGAAAAACATTTTATTTTTTAATAAAATATTCTTGTGATACACAAATGTACATTTGATGATGATGAGGTTAAGTTCCAGTATTACAGCTAAAGTATGGGATGTTCATGGTCAATATGTGTGATTAATTAACAAAACGTTTCATATGTCCTGAAATTGTTCTGATAAATACCATGCACCCCTCCCTGTTACATATTTTGTATGTTGTCAGTGGGATGCATGTGTAGATCCTTCTCTTTTCATTTCCCTCTAAGATAACAAGGAACTTCTGCTTGTTTTTAAAATCCTGATTAATTTATCTCATAACACATCCATGGAAACACAGCTGGTTTCTCAGTGATAATGTTTAATACATTTTTGGTGAGGTAAAATGTCAACATTAATATGAATGGTTGAAAATGTGAGTAATTTGTGGTCATAGTTTTTTGGTTTCCTGGGGCTACACCTGTTTTAAACCACTGTCCTAAACTGTTACTAGAATCATGTGCTTTGGAAACATCACCAGCTTGGATAAATATTCTGAAAAGATGCGATAATTAAATAATCTTTTTATAAAAGTTTTTTTTGTATTAATCCTTCCATGCTGAGACTGCTGCAGATCCACATTTGCCTTTTAGTTTTATGAAACCAAATTATTAATAGCTCATTATTTCTATTTTCTTCCCCTCTTTTCCTCCTCTTTTGTAGTATTTTTCTCTCCAAGCTCAGACAGTTAACAGAAAACTATTTGCAGCCTGGCCTTAAAGCACATGCCTGCCTTTTAAAAAAAGAGCTATTCTAGAATTAAACTCAATCCAATGGCTGACTTGAACTGTCTAGATAAAGAAACAACTCCCTGATTGGTGGGGTGCCGGAGCCGGTCAGAGTGGGAGCCAATGGCAGCGCAGGAAGGTGGAGGGGAGGGGAGGTGGGAGAGGAGTGAAAAAGGCGTCGAGTGTTTATTATAAAGGAGAAAATATTAATTCCCCCTCTTGCCGTGGGCCGTGACGTCAGTATAGGAAGTCATTGTAGAGCAACAGTGGAGCGATTAGCAGCAAAAAGGGGGAGCCTGATGTCGAGGAGTCAGCCCTATGTATATCTCTCTATACGCCTCAACTTTTAACACAAAGTTCAATATCCAAACACAAAAAGCGACGTGGACTACGCAGACCCACACTTGCCGTTGCGCATTTTCCCTGAATGTAACATCTTGGACCTTTACGCACGCTGATCGAGCCGCTTTAAACGTGGATTTTGGGTTTATTTCTCAACTCTTCTTTAATTTTTTCTTCCTAATTTTTCTGACTTTCTTCTTCACTGAGGAGAAGCGTGTCACTGTTGTTATGAAGGCTTCTTCTTCTCTCCTTTCATAACATGGAAGCATCCAGCGCGTCCAGCTTTGGGATAGACACTATTTTATCCGGCGCGTCAAACTCTGCCGCGCTCATGAACGGAGACTTTCGGCTCGGCGACAGCAGGACAGCGGATTTCAGGAGCCAGGCGACCCCGTCACCATGCTCGGAGATAGACACAGTGGGAACGGCCCCCTCATCCCCCATCTCGGTCACCATGGAGCACTCCGCCTCCGATCCGCATCTGGTGGTCCAGGACAGCCTTCAGCATCACCACCACCACCTCCACAGCCAGGCGCAGAGTCTGCCGCTGTCCCCGCAGCAGCAGCAGCCGCTCGCCGGGGCCGGCTGCGCCCCGAGGACTGCCACCTCCTCCTTTCTAATCAAAGACATTTTAGGAGACAGCAAGCCGCTGGCAGCCTGCGCACCTTACAGCACCAGTGTATCCTCACCACACCACACACCAAAACCGGAAAGTGCCACGGCGCCCGACGCGTTCAGGCCCAAGTTGGAACAAGACGAAAACAGGAGCAAGTTGGACAAAAGAGACGATTTACAGAATGAAATGAAATGCAACGGTAAGAGCAAAAAATACGAGGTAGATCCCATGGTTATCTTCTTTAAAGCTGCGCTGCAGTTTTTCAAAATAAGAGTTCAAGTAAATTATTTCAGGATGCAAAAATAATGACACTGAAATCAAAATAACAGAGCCGTCCAAAATTAGTGAGTAAATTTAAACATTTGATTCAATCAATGAATAACTGTAGAATAAATGTCTATTTTACATGTATGAAAATATTATGCAGGAAACACATTTTCATTTCAATTTGGTGGAGATAAATCATTTTGTCTTAAATAACCCTTGATTATTAATTCATATTTTGTTTGATCACATAATATTTGTCAGTCGCATTGTTATTTTCTTTTTAAAATTCAACTTATATTTACTGTTTCTAATGTACCTCTGAACTGAAATGATTAATTAAGATTACAAAATATATCTATTCCTTTATTTCTAAAGCTAAAATACTTAAAGTAATAATACTTGTCATCTGAAATGATGTCCTAAAGTGTGCGTAAATTGCGCTTGTATTTGATTTTACGCTTATGGCTAAAGTTTGGTCTAAATTAACACAAATAACAAACTGCTTTTAATTATTATTCTTTGAAAAATGATCAAATTATTAATAACCTTAAGTGTTTGATTCTTTGTCTAAACCCAAGCCTCCTTTATTAGTCTAATAGATGTGAAAACAGATGTAAGCCTTGGTGATTTTCCCCGCGCGTAAAGGCCTCCCTAGTGGGTCAATTAGAGAGATTATTGTTCTTCCTGGAGGGGGGATCATGGAGCACCGAAACACAGCTACAAATAGAGATGGATTGACATATTGATTTCTCGTTTTATGGGGGAAAAGAAGAAAAAAATCTTCAAGTGACAAATTCACACAATTTTATGTTTTTAGTGCTTTGCGTCTTTGGCACACGTGTGCGTAAATACTTCAAGAAAAATCTGCCTTGTGCCGGGGGTTTCTTACCGGATGAGGGTGTTTTATAGGAAATCAGAAGTCAAAATTTTGCACAGTAATTAAATATATTTCCAAACCAGCCTAATGAGTATGAATGTTGGTGTTTAGGGACTAAAGAAGAAGGAGACCGGGAGATCTCCAGCAGCAGAGACAGTCCTCCGATGCGCACGAAAAAGCCTCGTAAAGCACGGACAGCCTTTACCGACCACCAGCTCAACCAGCTGGAGAGGAGCTTCGAGCGACAGAAATACCTCAGCGTGCAGGACCGCATGGACCTGGCCGCGGCTCTCAACCTGACGGACACACAAGTCAAGACCTGGTACCAAAACAGAAGGTAAGGGAATAAATCCGAGTCCTGGTCTGGGACTGAGACTTACACTGAAGACACAACTAACGCACACACAATGTTTTCATGCACGGTCCAATTAGTAGAGCATGTTTTATTATTATTTATCCAAAAATGTAAACATGTCAGCAGTTCGAGGATTAATCACAAAACGCCCTGTTTCAAAATAAGACTCTTGTTTTGTCGCAGTGGTGAAGTCAAAGAGTCACTCTCAAAATTTACCCGAAGGGCTTATCCCTGTTTATAAATCAATAATTTGAAAATTATATCTTAACTCTTTCAAGGCGTTCCCTTCAGAATTCTGACCTTTAAAACCTTTAATTTATCTTGACAGTGCTCTTTCTTACAATTTTAGATTCATGCAAACTTAATATTTTTGTACAAAGATGTAAAACTTTTATTCAATCTATTTCTTTTCACATTTTTGGCAGGATCATTCTCTGCTAATACACCTAAAGGAAAATTTAAATTTTGTTTTATTATTTTCTTAACACCTGTTCAGAATTGAGAGTTGAATCATGACAGCTTCATAACAACATTCGTGACTGGATTTAAAGCCAGACAGAGTTTTTTACTCGTCACTTTTATTATATGAACCGTGTCCATTATGGGTCTTAAAGAAAACAGGTGAAATATTTTATATTCTTAAAAGTAATTATAAAATAAAATCTGTCAAAATAGACTGATTGGTGTCCAGACAACATTTTACCTGTTCATGTTAGAATAAGAATTATGAATATTTTTGAAAAAAAAAAAAAAAGGATCTTAAAATATATTAACTCTTAGAAAATGTGTCCTTCAAAATAAAGTTGTGACTGGTTTGGGTATCAATAGAAAAAAATGTTTATAAGGGGACTTTTTTTTTTGTCCCTGGATATAGAAACAAATTGTATATTCATGGTAATTTGTCCTTCAGAATAAAAATCATGACTGATTTATATCAGATGATTTTTTACTGGTTAATATAAAATTAAAGGTGTTTATCTGAGCTTTTAAAATCGGCCAAAATAGTGTTACTTCATATAACATTATTCATTTTCAATGATCAACACCCACATTTCGACGTACAATATTTGAACATCTAATTGTTTCATTTTGTAAGTTAGTATTTCTAACTCGCTATATTGTAAATGCACGCTGCTGAAATTTTCTTTTGGTGTATATTTATTTATGAATCCTGGTGTATGTATAAGTTTCAATCACTGTAACATTCTATTTGACCTGCGCCTTTCTCCAACTCCAAGTTTTTTATATGATTAATTATGAAGTTCGTGTTAATTAAATTGATATAGATGTGAGAAAATCCTCCTTTGATTAGTTTGGACCAAAGCACATCATAAGAAGAAATCTCAGACTAGAACCTTGATTTTATTTTCCTTTTTTCCTTAACCCAATTAAACCCTAACCACAAATTGGTGCGCGCAGTAATTAGGCCTCCGCGTGCCAATTAAAGGACCGTTTGGGGAATTAGCGCGCAGCTCTGTGATTAAATAATTAATCTGTTGTATTTTGATCTGATTTCCAGGACGAAGTGGAAGAGGCAAACGGCGGTGGGATTGGAGCTGCTGGCTGAAGCAGGAAACTACTCGGCCTTACAGAGAATGTTCCCGTCGCCATATTTCTACCACCCGAGCCTGCTGGGCACCGTGGACAGCACCACGGCAGCCGCGGCGGCCGCAGCCATGTACAGCAGTATGTACCGGACTCCTTCCACGCCGCACCCCAGCCTGCAGAGACCGCTGGTCCCCAGGGTGCTCATTCATGGCCTTGGGCCGGGGGGGCAACCGGCACTAAACCCCCTCTCTAACCCCATGCCCGGCACACCGCACCCGCGATAAGACACGACAAAAAGACGAGCAAAGACGATGAGCAGATTCTTGGTTTTGACCGCGTGATGTGAGTAACTGCATCGGATCCACACTGCAGGACTTTTTCTCCCCTAAAGACACATTTAAAGACATTTAAGAGAAGTAAAGGAGGTATTTAATGTAGGCCACAGATAGCCTAAAAAGCTCTGCAGTCCGAAAAAGACTGTTTCTGTTCCTTCTGCTGAGAGACAGACTCTGGACTGAACATGTCTGATTGTTTGTTTGTTTGTCTTTTGTACAAATACACTTACATTAGCAAATAAACTTATAAAGTTTATTAGATGGAGAAGAACGGAATGAATAAAGAAGTAATGATAACAAGTCCATTTCTCGAAAGCTTTTGTTTAATCTCGTGGTTAAATGTCACTTTTACGCACGCTTTTTTGAAAATAAGGGATTCAAAACTCCCTTAAAATATTCATCAAATGCACATTATTAATTAAAATCCAGTTATATTATTGTTTGCTTGATGAGTTCCATAAAAACACTAAAATTTATCCCCAAATAATTTGGCACCGTTTCAGACATTCTTATTTTATGACAGAATTTGCTCGATAACAGCCTGAACTTTTTTGTTTTGTTTCTTTGAATATCTTAAATTGTAGTTTGGCCTAATCCACCTAATTCAAGATCATTATTCCTCATAGCTGACATATCTTTATTGAATATTTGCATATTTTAATGGCACCATATGTTCCTTAAATGAGAAAAGTGATTTAGTTTCGAACTTAATCGCACACTGGAGGTCACTTTTTTCTCCACGCCTTCATGGTGTTTGTTTTTAGCAGCGCATATACATATGGATGCGCAGCAGCTGATTGGTGCTGGCCTGAATGGATTTGATGAGTCGGGGATACTGGGAATGTGGCCTTGGCTTAGCAGCTGTTCCCTGGGAGCGCAGCAGACAATAAGCCTGAATTTCTCAGCGTGAGCGATCAGGACAAGAAGCCTGCAAGAAAAAAACCTGCAGATAATCTTCTCAGTCCCAATAACCAATAGCCGTTGGTGAACTTGTTTCAGGAAGTTTTGTGGTGGAATAATCTGCTGTGGCCTTAATGTGCATTATTTAATTCCTCAGTGTCGTTTTAATTCTTTGCATCCCTCTTGCGTCATGTGCGGCTGTGCGTAATTTGGCACCTTTCTCCTTTAGATTTCAGTTTTTTTTCCTTGTGCGTAAAAGTCCCCTCTCCACAAGGTTCTCAGCATTTTTCTCCAATTCTCTCTTCTTCTTTGAGATTCTTCTTAAAGAGCAAAACTAAACAAACAGCACGGATGTGAAATTAAATGTTATCAAAACACTTTGATTTGATTTAGCCTCCTTTGAGCGCGCACCCGGGAGAATATAGCGGGGAGGCTCTCCGTGTGAATTAGCGCCTCGGGGCTCGTTTGTTTGGGTTTTCTCTTCTTTTGAACATTATTACAGTGAGCCAAATTGACCTCTCCTCTTCAGGAAAACACAAGGAAAATATTCAAACCTGCAGCAGCCACTTGCATTTAATTTTTCTTCATGCGTAAAAATGTGGCCCACTTGTGGACGCGTTTTTTTTTTCTTTTTTGTTCCTGTTTTTATCATTCCATATTTAAAAAAGGCAACCCTGCTGAATTTAAATTCTTGTGCAGTTAAATATTTATCACATGAGCAAAGCGGTCATGCATACACGACCCGACAGCCAAAAACACACACATGACAGTTTGCCAGTTGCAGCAGTAAACACAGGCTTAAGTTAGTCTGTTTCTTAATACTGTGAACACATGTTAACGTCGCCTGTTTAAGCCGCCTGCTTGTCATTCGCTGCATGGACGCATTTCTCTCCATTTTACACACAACACTTACTGACTCCTCTTTCTATCTTCAGCCTTTCATTCGTGCAGATTCCCTTTACGGACACATTAGAGCCATTACATGCGTTTATTTTTCTCCATTTAACTTAATAACCCGGATCACTGTTATCTTTGGCTCGAGTGTTCAGAACAATTACGCGCGTTCTTCGTACAGTACACTCAGACTAATTACACTAAATACAGAGTCCATTCTCATTACAGCCCAGCCTTTATGGATAATAAAGCGAGCAGGAACAAAACATCAGAGCCTTTTGCAGGATGAATCGCTCCTTCTTGGCCTTTATTGGAATATGACTGCGAAAACATCCCTGGCCTCATCTCGCCAATGTTGAAAAATATTAGCCTTCCATATTGACCCTGCAGCTTGTGCCCATTACTACATGCAGTATGGAGACCGACGCATGTTGTTCATATGCATGACTTCTGCAGCATTATTTATTTATTGCACTCTGCGGGTGGGAGGGAGGGGTGGGTTGTGGGGTAGGTGGGGGGTGTCGGCGGTTTTGCGGGCTGTTCCAATTCATTAATAATAGCCTAAGCCATATACAGCAGCGCTGAATTAATAGGCTCATGCCTGCTTACTTGTGCTACCTGGTAATTTTGGGGCGTTGGTGTAATTTTTTTCTGCCTTCACGCAATTGCTCAAATTTCTCGCTCAAAACAAAGCCGTCAGATTAAAGTGGGCCACAGTGAGGATAAGTTGAAGTGGCAGCTTGAGGCTTCCTGGCATCCTCTGCATTTGTTATAAGCTGAGTGAGAGGCAAAATGTATGTATAATTATCTTGTTTATGAATTCAATCCGCGCTGGATCGCGTTTTAATTTGTCCAAAATGCGTAAAATGTTCGAAATTACGCACGGCACTTGAAGCTTTTTCGAAATCTCTTGCAATATATATTTAAATTTAATACATTTTTGTTATTTTGGGCGTGATGTGTCGCTGAGTGCTTTGAGAAATTCTCGAGAAAACACAATCAGTGTTGGAAAAAAAGCGCAGCAGACTTGAATAAAGAGGATTAGGCCTTTCTCTTACATGGCGCACATTATCCACAACAGATGGGCTTTAGAGAGTCGTTTTCTTATTCGTCTTCTTGCCTCAAGGAACCTTGTTGGGCACTTTAATTGCCATTTTTTCCAACTGATGTAATGGTGGGATATCTTTTTCATTACAATAATGAGGTAACACTTGCTCTCCTTGGCCTCTCATTATCACATCTCCTACATCACTCACTAAACACCAAACTTAACCCCACCCCCCTCTATTCTTCTCCCCAAAAATCATCCCTTAAGTTCTCCTATACATCTTGTACAACATAATCAACAGCTGCTGCGTGCGTCTCCCCTGCCTGTCTGACTGTGTGCTGATGCATGTTACTGCAATTCTTTTCATTAAGAGCCTGCAGGAGAATTTCAGACTCTGCATAATGGGCCGTTTGACCAGCAGCGATAACAAGGCAGATCGCATTTTAAATTATGTATTCTGTTTGGGATGAAAAGCTTCAGATGGACATATTGGAGGTTACTGTTTGGCACTTTGCATCCAGTTTGTGCATGGGCTGATCACAGTCTAAACACTCTGAAGCCAACCTGGGAAAAATAGAGTTCAGTCTTGATGCTTTTCAGCAGGCTCTCACCACTATTTCTCCAATCTTCTGCACTCTGAAACAGGAATCTGAGGCGCCCAATTTTCCAAATGTCAAAACTAAACATGCTGTAAGTGCTAGCTTCTGACTGCAGAATGATTTGGTGAGGTGAAGCTGGGAATTCACAATGATTGTAGGAATAGATACAAATATATATGTTTCTCCCATCCACACAGGAGAGACTATTTTGCACCTAAACAAAATCAAACCATACAACAAAAATCAGCCTGTACAAATCTCTGAGGCTCTCTGGGGTTTGCTTAGTTTTATATTGCATCTCATAAAACATATATATCATTCAAACATATTGAATTCAACATTTTTGCCATAGTTCATCTTTAAAGCAGATTTTTAGATGTTTTAGACAAACAAATATTTTGCTTTGAAACTCAAAGCAATAATACTTCTTTAACATTTAAACTTAGGATGGACTTAAGTTTTATTTTGTATTTCTTTTTTTTAACACTGTGATTAACTGTGATTAGGAGTTTGCACAGGTCATGTTTTTGTTTTTTGTTTGTTTGTTTGTTTTACTGCTGACAGAGAGGAATTTTCAGTTTACATCAGATGCACATGGTTTCCATGTTCTATGACCTGGCAACATTAGCATACAGAATGCACTGGTTTGTGGGCAAGACCGGATATGTTTTATTGAAAACTACAGAAACAAATATCTTGAAAGGAGCCAGAAACTGTATCTTTTCCCATTCATCGCTTTAATTTTACAGTTTGTTTCATGCCAATGCATTTACATGATGCATTTTAAGCCTAAGCATATCTGATGTATTCACAGGTTAAAATTAATCAAAGTTTATTCAATCAGTGCTTTCAAATTAATGAATGATACAATATCAACAAAAATCCCAACAAGAAATGTACGACTTGGACTGAATGCAAAGTGTAGGCTGTAGACGTAGGAAAAGTATAAACAGTCAAAAAAGAAAAAGACACAAAATCCAGCATTACATATGTACTCATTTATAAATCAAGATTTAGCTGTAATTTTTTCACATGTATTTTTTTCATATCTGCTCTCATTAACTCTTAATCATCTTATTTTTGAATTGCTGATTTAAAACTTTATTGTTTTATTAATGTTTTTAGTGCCTGATTCTAAACCTATCAGCGCACATGTAAATACATCCCAGTCTCTAAATGTAATTTGAAGCAAATATTTATATCTTTTTCAGGAAAAAGAAATGACTTTGGGGACAGTGGTACTTCTTCAAATATATAAAAAAGTAGTTAAATTGGTTTTAGTTTAATTTCCCCAAACATTTTTACTGTAGCAGTACAAGATGTCTGGTGTGCCTTGTTTCCAGTACATATTAACTTAAGGTCCACAGAGGTCATAACTTTGCTGCTGAACAACATTAACATAATTATCTACTGCAGTTTTCATCACATGCTAAAGGTTGCCATGTTCTCTGACTAGACAACATGTAGATACAGTATGAAGTAATTTGTGTGCAATTCCCAAAATAATTGCCAAACGACTGTGGCTACAAATATCTTAAAGGGGTGTAAAGTCCTCGTCCCTGATGATTCATGAGCTTTAATTTTTGAACTGTTTTTGGATGATGGCATTTTATTGATTTAAAAAAATAAGCATTCTTTCTAGGTCAGCAGGTCAGTTGTTTTAATCGTCTTGACATCTTATAACTGAAACAGTAAAGTTGCATTTAAATAAATTACCAGTCTTTAAATGCAACAAAGAGCCTGACATTTTGATATTAGCAAGAACCTTATATTGAACTTTGGCTTCTTTGTTCTTTTGCTTCAGAAAGATGTCTTGACATACCAAACAAACAAAAATGTAGTTCCCAAAAAATGATGATTTTGTTTTTTGTTTGGTTTATGCTTAAGCGTCCTATTGCTGAGTTCTGCTTTTAAGATTTTGCAGCTGTGGACAGAAACGTTATGAATCAAAATGTTCATCGCATAGAAATTTCATGTTTTCTAGACTACCATGCCAGCAGTGCTGCAAAATTGTTACTGATTATAGAAATATTTTCACAGATTTCTTTATTGAAATATGTTTTTGGCAATAAATCAGTATTATATGATGTAGAGAATATAGGTACATATGAAATACATACTGAAAATATTCTCAAATACTTTTGGTGCCTGGACTTTTACTTCACCAATCAGGGCTCATTTAAATACATTTCCTATTGCGTCATACAATTATCTTACATGTAGCCAAATGAACGGAGGATAAACCAGCATAACATAAAGCTTTACGCCACCATTTTCAAAATTTGTCTTTACATACCTGACTAACCAGGAGTGCATTTTAATGCTTGCTTTAAGTTTGAGTGGATTTATGTAGCTTTAATTTTTGAGGACAAAACCTATGTGGATTTTAAGTTTTTGTCATGCTCAAAGGGTTGCCATGTCCTGTGACATGGCAACTTTGTGGCGTCTTCCGTACAGCATTAAGTAACAGGTGTGCAATCTCCAAATAGTACAGAGGAAAATGAACATCCCGGCCTTTCTGATAAATTAGCTTAGTTTATCTTCAATATAGCTTTTTTATATATTACATGGTGTTGATCTAAAATAAGAAAAAGCTCAGCAGAGATCGATGCAGGTTGATTTTTTCTTCTGTGGTTTTGTGTCCAGATTATTGAAGCAAAAACTATCATGGCTCATTTATGAAGTGTCACTTTCTTTGCATTGAAGACATTGTGATGAAATAGGTAAAAGTTTTATTTTTGTGGTCAAAGGCAAAGTCTTGTTGAGTTTGATGCAAATTGAAAACTTTTTTTTTTTTTCATATTTTTTGTGCGTCAGGACTTATCACATACCAACACTGTAGAAGCTCATCATGCAATCTGATCTTTTCATACAACTTTACTGTAAATGGCCAGACAAGTAACTATAGGAAAATAATGGGTCAAGGTAAAATGACTTGTTTAGCTTTTCTTTAACAATTTACAGTCTTCATCTTTAAGGACACATTTCCCCTGAACAAGTCGCCGGCCAATCACAGGCCTGCATAAAGAGACAGACAACCATTTACACTCACGCTCATACCTAAGGGCATGTGTACTACCTGCTGTGTCACCATGCTGCCCCAAAACACGTGTAAACCAGTGAATTAGTCAGTAAAACAGACTTAGGAGTAAAATCAAGATTAAAAACCATCCCCAAGCTGAAGGCTGGTGATTCTGTGCAGTGGGAAGTAAATGTGGTCAACCTACCAGCTACAGTGACTGGTAAAAGATATACTGTTTCTCAGGAAAATGCTCTGAGGGGGTCACTAAGATTGGGGAAAATTCATACTTCACTTCCCATCCCCCTCAGCCTCCCATAATTAATTTAAACGTGGAAACGGCCGATTGAGACACCAGCTAACTTGACAAAGAAGCTACAAAACTACTGGTTAACTCCAAGGTACAGGGCAGAGCAGTTTTCCAAAATTGTTATGTGCCAGGCAATCAAATGTTCTGCAACTTGACCTGAAAAGAAACATGTGAGGACCACCTGAAGAGTGAGTCATATTTCATTACTATATAACGTGTCTCTGGGTTAAATTTGCGTAAAATACAAAGAAACTGAATCCTCAAGAAATTAAATCCCAAAAAATTGAATATGGGAACAATTTAAACAGAATTTGGGATAAAATAACAGATTTTACAGAGCCCTAAAATACTATAAGACAGAGTGATCTGAGACAGAAAACATCATTATATGAGAACTGGACTGCACTGCATATAAAACTCAAAAGCTCTGCCATTAGCCTTCATGAGTGATAAGACTCTCTTCATGTTCGAGAAGTTTATGATCTTAAAAGTTACTATCTTGGCTCTCATTTGAGATTTAGCTGCAGTTTAATTCACCTTTGGGGTAACAGCTGTAATAGGCACCCTATCAGCTATGAAAGATTAAGGTAAAATTATAATAATAACAATAGTAATAATAATAACAAATTGTATTTATATAGCAGTTTTCAAATAGGGTCACAAAGTACTTTACAGACAAAATAAAAGAAAGATTGAACAATTGATTTTTTTTCTTCTTATTAAATTTGCTTTGTTGTATACATATTAAGTCAAAGCAATAACTCCTTTTTAAGCAGATATTCATCACAACATTATGCTGACTATAAAAATCAAATACAGAGAGATTTGGATTTATTAAACTTTAATTTTAGAAGACAAAAAACAATGAGCATTTAAAGATTTGTCATGTTCTCAGGGTTGCCATGGCCTCTGACCTGGCAATGTTGTATTTCTTTTTTCATACAATGCAGTTCATGCCATTGCTTACAATATATATATATATAAAGTAAAATAAGAGGGTATTGTGTAGATTTGGCAATCCAACTGCCAAGGTGGCTGAAAGGCAACAGGTTAATGTCCAACTATAGGTGATATGCATAGCAATAAATATTTGCACCTTTATTTTACTGGGCATCAAATAAAGTACAAGGTGATAAAATATGAGCCAAGTTGTGAGGTATCATTGTAGGTATTGTTATGAAGTAGGCCAAAATTAATTTTAGCTTAGCTCTCTTCACTGTAGTTCTTGAAAAATTATCATTTGAATAAATTAATCGTAGTTACGAATTGTAATTCTCAATTTTATTTTTTTCTCACAATATTCAACAAACAACAGTTCTGTTATTTTAAAATGCATATGAGCTGCCTCTTGTGTCTGAACAGCTCACTTAAAGGTGTACATACACAGGTCAGGACTTTAAGCTAAAAGTCAGAAAATTAATGATCAATCACACCTTACATGCACAGGGGTTGCCATGTCCTCTGACCTGGCAACATGTCACCTTTGTCCATCTGTGCCAACAAATTAGTGACAGGTTGTGTTTGTGATAAAAAGGTGGCTGTCCTTGGTTAAGAATGCTGCTGAAGTTGTGTTGTTAAGAGCAGCGATATCTTCGACTTGTTGACACGGCGGCATAAGCCATCCACTCATCATCTCATAAACACCCAGCTCACGTCTGCACCCAGACGAGCACGGCGGACATCTGCGACCGTCCCGCTGAATGATGCCGTATCGCTGCGACATATCAGAGTTTAAATGGCCTCATCATTTCAGCAAATCCAGCCAGTTTCCCTCTCTCTCTTTTTTGTCAAGTGACAGGACAGCTGATGGCAGAGAAGCTCCGCTACCTTTCAAGTTTCAACCAGGCGCCGTCACATGCGACCGCACAACCAGGAAGAAAAAAGTCTGTCAGCAGTGATGTCAAAAGCTTCAATTTTTACAGAGCAATTAGGGGTTTCATCACAGCGGAGTGATGTCAGGATTCATTACGGCTCAGCAACAGCTAATTGCTTCAAGGTTAAAGTAACAGATCTGACGGCATTATATTTTAAGTGACAGACTCAAATTCTGGTGGTGTTTCACAGAGCACAGCGCTGACATTCAGAGAGGCTGCTGGGAGGATGGAGGGAGGGGGGCAGGAGAAATTGAATTTACTGCACATTAGGATCGTGATTGGTTACAGTGGCAGTAAATCTCTGAGGTTTGGGTGTTAAACAAAGGACAGTATAACATAATTAATAAAGTTTTATTTTTCTGTTAAGCCTCTTACGTATTTACCAATGTAAATAAAAAAACTGTTACAAGACTCTTCCCCTCCTGAACTGTTCACAGCGTTATCTCTCCGTCAGGGTCTACTTTGGTTTCCAACATATTTCGCTCTGAACAGTGAAGCACGTCTCCTTATCAAACCATTTCTGCCTTAAAGATTTCTTCATCTGGAAGCATCTGAACAACTTAAGAAGAAAACACTCAAGCATTGCTATCTCAGAACAAAGCAAAAATAAAGAGGAAAAAAACTCAGTGTGTCAATTTTTTTGTATTCTTTTCATTTATCTTGCATCTAGTTTTTGAACCCATGACCCCAAAGATAAAAGTTCACCAGTGAATTTAGTGAAAGGCGTTTTGATGATGGGCAGCAAGGTGGTGCAGCAGATAGTGCATGTGCCTCACAGCAAGGAGGTTCTCCAGGTGCAAGCGTGGGTTCTCTCCAGGCACTCCGGCTTCCACAGACCAAATGCATGCTCATAAGGCTGAAAGATGACTCCACATTGCCCTCAGGTATGAGTGTGAGAGTGAATGGTTGTCTTTCTCTCTATGTGGCCCTGTGATTGGCTGGTGACCAGCTCAGGGTGTATCCTGCTTCTTGTCCAAAGTCGGCTGAGAAAGGCTCCAGCCTCCTTCAACCCTGTAAGGGATGAGTGGTACAGAGAATGGATGGATGGATTCTTTTGTGCTGCTTACTGCAACGCTAGTACATTATCTTTAGATTATGTAACGCATGATGTTTCAAGATCCCTTGTCCAGCAAATCAGCGTTCTTTGCTTTTAATGTTAGAGGGGACTTGGGGAGCAGGAGAACATAACACTTTTGAAAACCCTGTTTTTACTTACATGTGCGGTTGCTGCTTGTCACAGGCAGACGTCATGACTGTTCTGAAAGTCTACTTTGTGGCCTGTAACCCCTTGTCCCCCCTCTCATCAGACATCATTTGGGTGGCCATTCAGCACAGAGCTCTTTATCATGGCCTCCCTGCCCCTTCAGATCTGAGCTTTTCCAAAGGGGAGGGAAAAGAGCTGCATCTGATCCTTTTTACTCAACTTAACAGACTTAGAATAGAACTAATCACTGCTTCATAGATACCCAAGACACGACATAAATCAGTGATCGCCAACCTTTTCAAGGCAGAATGGTGCTGTTCATGAGTATTTTTAAACTTCATTTAAGCCAGCGTCTATAATCCATCAAGCTGATCGAAGAAAAACAAATATGGAATTGATGAATTTGAGGTTATATTAACATTCAACACGTTGCAATCTAATGCAAAACAAAACTTGTGATTTGAATACTTGCACAAGTTAAAAAAATCACCCAAATTGAAATAATTTGAGAATTATTGCTCACAATGTGACCAGTGAGGTAAAGCAGCTGGATACACCAGATCCACTTATGCCACCACTGAGTAAAACAGGCCATCTGGTGTATCGGAATAAGACTTGATGCACATAATTACGATCTACTAGAAATCTCCTCAAGATCACCAGGTAGGTGACCCCTTACATAAACGGTCACACACCAGGACATGGACCTTTACCTAAAAAGTTTTCTGCCACACAGTAGTTGCTGTGGTACTTGTTGAAATACCATCACACCAAAACAGAAATCCTTCACACCTTATAGAAATAAACTTTCCTTGTCATCAGATAGCAGCAAGCAAAATCATGCAATTGTCAAATAATGTAACCAGACTTAGATACCCAACACAGCTGTTTTCAGTTTAAAAAATACAAAAACAACGTACATTTGTTTAAGGCTTGAATCATTTGTGACCCCTTAGTCATAAAAAAGCAAAGGTTGCTTCTTTTCAAGCAATGAATTCAAAAGTTTGGCACATTTACACATCACTTATAATCAAGATAAGCAATGTTATGTAGTTATATGTTCAAATGTAGACTAACTCAAGTAAGTGTTGATTATTAAGTTTAAGTATATTTATGTAAAGTTTACACCTGCATGCATCAAGCTAAATGCACTAATACTAACAAACATTACCATACATATCAAACAGAAGTATAACAAATATCCGTTTGTCTACAGGCGGTTGAATGCTGTTATTCTCTGTGAACATCCATCCATCCATCATCTTTTTTATCCTTTTTGAGGTCACAGGAGGCTGGATCCAGCGGGTACATTCTGAACAGGTCGCTAGCCAATCACATAGAGAGACAAACAACCATTCACACTCACAGCCATACCTGAGGGAAATTTTGGAGTCACAAGTCAACCTATTGAGCATGTTTCTGGTCTGTGGGAGGAAGCTGGAGTGTCCAGAGGGAACCCACGCATGCATGAAGAGAACATGCAAACTCCACCCAGCAAGTCCCTGATACAAGGATCGAACCAGCAACCTTCTTTCTGCGAGGCACATGCACTACCTGCTGTGTCACCGTCCGTCTCTATGAGGTTACCTGAAAATGGGTGTATATATCGTAATGGGCTGGATGATCGGTGTTGAACACACCCTGGTTATGGTTTGATGCTGTATTAGTTTCAACTAGTTGTAACTACGCTGTTTGATGTAAGAAACAGTGTTGAAAGTAATGCATTATAAAAGTAATGTGATTACTGTAATGCATTCCTTTTTACTGTAACATAGTAATGTAAGGCATTGCAAAAAAAACAAAAAAGTCATATCTTACTTGGTACAAATGTCAGTAATGCAAGTTACAATGCATTTTTAATTGAACCCGAAATGAAAAGGTGTTTTTTTTTTCTGTTTAAATACAAATTCGTAAATATTCTGTCTGATCAGCAGAGGAGAAAAGTCCTCCTAGGCCTAAAGTTACAGTATCTCTAACAGAATTTACCAGAATTTTACATTTTGTCTGTTTTTGCCATCAAGCTAAATGCATTAGTATTAATGCATTTAGCTTGATGCATGCAGGTGCCACCCCATCACCTTCCACTGGATGTGTCATGAGCTTTTTGAGCGGAATGAGCCACATTCAGAATACCAAATCCATATTTCCTGTTATTTTGACGACAGTAACTTAAAAGTAAAGCAATAATAGAGTAATACCTTACATTTCAAATACAGTAATATTATAATTTAACTAATTACTTTGAAATGACAGTAACAAGTACTAAATAATGCAGTACATTTTTGACACTGAAAGCATTCATAATAAGCCGGAGGAGCAGAACGCACCAGAAGAAATGCAACACCAGATCCTGAACAGCTCAATGTTTTGGAAATAAACTTCTAGTTTATATAGTGCTTTATTTATTCAAGAGGGGACATTTGTTGTAAAAGCAGCTTGAATCAAAATGAGTTGTCATCTGTCTGTCTTTCTCTTAGTTGTGTGTCATTTTGACCTTTTCTTTGTATTAGGGTCTGACTGAGGCACATAATGACCTACCATATCTTTTTTATGAACAACAGGGTGAATGAGTGGAGTAATGAAACTGCTCCCCAGTTTTTTTTATTACAGTAACTCTTCCAAAAAATTAAAGCAACTGTCAGTGGCATTAATTGTGTGTTACTTTTAAGAACAGAGTAAAACATCTTTTTATTGGTACACTGCTCATGTATGACCAGTGTTCTCAAACTGAAAGGAAAATATCCTCCTGGCTTTTAGAAATCATCCATATCTCTCACAATGAATCTCCCGTAGAAATAACGAGGGCTGTCACTTTAGTGCATTAATTAGATTAATTAATTACAACGCAAATTAATGCGTTATAAAAATTAATCGCAAGATTAATTATAGCACACAAACGTTTTAATATTGCCCAGTTGATCGACCGGTACACGGCAGTGTCACTTTACGCATGCGTCGCTCGCCAAACCAAACAAAGCTGAGGTGACAACAGGAATGGCCTACTTTAGACTCAGCCTTATTTTATTTCTAAATGTATTTATCTGTATTTGTACTGCATTCTTAATAATGCATCAAGGCTAACTGGTTTGTAGGATGTCCTCAACCTTTTTCTTATTTTGAATTTGATTTCTGAAATACACTTAAAGTGTAGTTTGAGTTGTCTGATTGAGCTTAAAATTATCTGGACAATATGCCCTGACTTTGGTTTTATTCAATCACCAATAAAAAAATGTTCTTTTCTGAATGTATTGATTTTATTAGTCATTCACTACAATTTTGTGATGTCCAATAATTCAAATTCTTTATTTGGGGACTTTAAGCAGATATGAAATTATAATGTTATTAATTAGATTAATTAATTAAAAGTCATGTGATTAATTAGATTTTTTTTTTAATCTCCTAACAGCACTAGAAATAACAACTGAAAGCAATTATGATACTTGTACCCTTATATCTCTGTTTTGCGGACCCATTCCTGGTGGTGACAAGAAATTATGTAGAAATACATTAATAATCAACAATTTTAGTTTTCTTTTGCTTCGAATAAAGACTTCAACATGCACTTCTATGGAGCCCCTTAGGTGCCACAGATGAAAAAATATATAACTAATATTCTACTATGGGTTACAAGGACGAGTCATTTTGTCGTCAACAACACCACACACACTACAGTAGAATATTCACAGGTAATTCAGCATGCTTCCAGAAATGCACTCTTGTGCACACTTAATGCAGATATATGTGCCATCAGCTTGATCCCAAGATGAAGCGAAAATTTCCTCCACATTGTAAAAAACCTACTTCTCTGTACCTATTTTCAAGTCCTCCAGACTCCGTTATACGATGAACATGAACGAATTGTTTGTTGATACGCCGAAGTGACAGCAAAATGCGGGTTTCGGGGCTATCACAAGTTGACACAGTCGAAAATTTGTCATTTTGATCAGGCATCTAAGATAGTTACCTATATATTACCTTCCATATATTTACGCTGTCAAATAAGTCTGTAATTCTTCAAAACCTTTTGTTGTCACGTTAAATGTTGTGAAGTCACTTCCACCACTGAGTAAATGGGCGTAAAGAGCTCATTTTTGTGCATAATATGGATTCGGGAGGTGTTCAGATAGTAAACAAAAGGGTCCTTCAGACACGCCCCGTCACATCTGCCTGGACGGTCACCAGTTAATTTAATACGGTACACCGGCTGATCCTGATGTCTTTTAGTAGGCTACAAGAAGCAAAGTTCTCCTACTTAAGATTATTCCATTTCTCATGACAATAGCAGCAAGAATGTCATTATATGACAGTCCGAGGTGGAAGTAAAAGTTAACTAGCTCACTTCTTCTCTCCATGGTGACCAAATTGTGTGTGTTTGTAAACATCCAATGTCCCTACGGGAAGCCGTAGCGGACTAGAACAAGGACAAGTCAAAACGTGGTAAATAACTTTTTTTTGAGCGCATGTTTAAGCTACAACGTGCGCACAAATAATATTTCGTGCGCACGTTTAAGTATCTCGTGCGCACGCTTTAGCTAAAACGTGCGCACGAAGAAGTATTTCGAGCGCACGTTTTAATATGTCGTGCGCACGAATAAGTATCTCGTGCGCAGGAGTTATATATTTTCTCATTTGTGGCACCTAAGGGGCTCCGTATACTTCAGTTGTTTTACTGGATAAATAGTTTGGATCCTGAGTGTTTTAAACTGCGTTTTTTCTCAAGCAGAAAAAAACCTCTATAGATTAAAGTAGTAAATTTGGTGTGGTGTGAAGAAAATGATTTTGTAAGAAAAAAGGAAACAAAACTAATAAAACAAACATGGAAAGCAAAATTGATAAAACTTCACGTTTTATGAAATTGTAATGATTACATTCTTAAAGCATTTTTTAGGTTAATGGTTTGATTTTTTTAACTGCTTTGTTAGCCTGATGGTGTTAGAAGGTACAATGATGAAAAAGTCTTATTCTGTCCTGTGTCCTGTCTTTGCGTGCGACTTCAAGGTGAATCGAAGTGTTCATATTTTGAGGTCTGAAAATCTGGTCACCCTATGTTCGCTCATACTGATGGTCAACATACAGATTCACACCTGTGAGGGGTAGATGTGACCTGCAGTGTGAAAGCACTTTGATCAGTCAGAGCTTTATTTTTCTCATTATTTTTCCAGGGTGGATTTCATAATGTTCTGTAGTCAAATACAATGCATTATAAATGCAACATGTTTATTAGAGCAGCAGTAAGGCGTAACAACATTGGGCTAAAGCAGTGGATAGCTTTAGCTTAAGTCCAGGTTAAGCTAGCACCCTTGTGGTTAGACCATTTCATAACTTAATGACCCAAATTAAGAGAGAAATCAAATGCATTTGAGTAAAATGAATTATAGATTGGTGCATCCATGCCGGAGAGCCGCTGGAGTCGACTCTTTCAAATGAGCAGTTGTTTACCCTTGGCTTTTTCCTCCTCTTAAAGTCGAATACCTGATCCTTTGAACTGATTGTTTGTTTAACCGCTGCTGGGAATCAAGAATCCCCCAGGTCTGAGTAAGTGTTGATCTAAGGTTGGATTTGAAATCGCCTAATGAGGAACTCTTTGGATAATTAGTGATAGCTGGAATGCTTGTGGATAATTTGAGTGCTTCGCCACCCTGGATGAGCAAGACGACGGGGAGGAGAGCGGATGATGAAAGAAGCGAAAGATCAGGGTTAATGAAAATTAGCATGTCAAGTTAGTCCGTATACCTCTGTGTTTTTCTTCTTTCCTTTCTTTTTTTCATCTTTTGTTCTCCTTAAGATGCATTATTGTTGATGTAATGGAACAATTAGCCGTGCGGTTCATTGCAGGGATGAGGTTGCTGCTGGGGGAGGACGGCTTTGCTGCTGCTGAAACAGGAGTTAACGCTGCAGTAATTAGTGGCAGGGAGGTGTCTGTTGGTGAAGTCCAGCAGGAAATGAGGAGGTGGTGGTGATGCCTATGGGGAGAACAAGACGCTTCCCCTTCTGTGGCCACTCGGTAGTCTGTGTGAGACCACAAACAAGAGCTGTGCCCAGTCCAGACAATCATACAAGTTTGGACTGGTCTGGATTAAACCACCAAAATCTCAGGCTTTGATTGGTGAACCATCAAGAGTGTGTGATTATTGTGTGTACAGATACTGCGTGGTCACAAGAACAAGCAGAGCCTTTTGAGCTTATAATATCTGTAATGTAATTTTTAAATCCAGAACAAACCTAAGTTTAGAATGGATCAGGGTAAATATTTTAAATTCCGGTTAAACATGAATCTTAACAGCATCTCGGTAATGAAAATAATAAAAAAACATAGAAAAGGTGAAAAAAAAGCACCAATAATCAATCTACATCTTTTCAATAAGAAAAACAATTTAAAGTTAAATTCTGTGTTAAAAGTATTGCTAACATTGGCACTGCATCACAGCCATCAGTCCTAATAAACTCAGATGATCATCTCAGTTCAGTTTCACTTGATGACTGAATGATGGTGTCTTGTAAGCCTGTTGGGCTGGGTATATCGTATATGCGTGACACAATAATAAAAATCAAATCAATCAATCAGCCAGCATTTCTTAGACCTTTGAAATTTCTTTAAAATTCTCGTCAGTGACTTTAAAGATTTATTTTCTTTGATGTGTTCATCCTTACAGGATACTACTTACACTACTGATCTTGATGATTTAAAATGAGGACACTACTGCTCCTTTGACTGTTTCATTTCATATTCAAGGGTAAGGTTGGGTTTTCTATATTGATACGAGTGCCAATAAATGAAATTATGAGCTTTGTCCCTTGGGGGGAGATATCTGGGGGTGGACGGTAGCCAGTACATAGCAGTACATGGTGCCACTGAAAGCCTCATAGTAAACCCACTTATAGGTTAAAATGACTAAAACAACACTATGATGGCTCAACAATACTCTACGGTACATTTAGTTACAGCGTTTAACTTTTCCCTGACAAAGCCCTGTGTGGTCAGAACTGTTTTCTGATGTGACAAAGGACTACCAATCGTTTCACCAGCAACTCCCCTTATTAGTTCAGGTCAGGGTGCTGCCGCAGGGTTAGCTAGTGATCACCGGAGCGAAACAGATATAAATCACTTAATTTGGCTTGTTGTTCTAAATATGTACATTAGGACTCACTATTTTGCAGGGTTACAGCATTGTGTTTGCAGTGTTCATTTTACCAATCAGGACTATGACACATTGCAGTAGTTTCTGAAGTCTTACTGAACTTAAAGAGCTCTGAAAGGTCAATGAGAAGCCATATTACTAAGTCCCACTCATGACAGCATTGGACCTCTGAGTTCCTGGATATAGCTCAAAGTTCGTGCATCTGCAGCACCAGGTAACCTGTGATCTGTCCTGCCATTTCACGGCGCTATGAGAACTAGAGCCTTATTTAGCGGTGTTTTTGTGTGAAAGTAACGCACTGAAAATTCTCTAAATAAAGGGTGAATGCAGACCGATATCAGACTTTTTCGGTGGGAGTCCATTTATTTGTGTTTTTGGTCAAGTAAAATATGGCCCCGTCTGACTACAGCGGAATGAGCAGACGAGCAGATCCGAAGCAGGAAGAGGGAGTTAGGTCCTAGCGCCCTTGGTTTCTTCTCCACAGAAACACTGCTGTAGAGGTAATTTCTGCCCTAACCCTTGTGATAGGACCCAACTTGTTCAATCCCGGAATATCACTTTAAAGCAAATATGCACTTATTTTCCGAATGGAAACAGGGACCCCTGGCTCACACTCCTGCGTAGTAGGTGACAGTGATGCTCCGCTGACGCTGGACGCCACCTGCTGTTAAAGAGCAACAAGAAGAAGAAAGCTAAATGTAGTGTTATTATGGCGGAAGCAGCAAACAACCTGAAGAAAAGAAAAGTTCAATTGGAGGCGACAAAAAAAGTAAAGCGGGAGAGTCACAATTTCAAGACCTGGACAGGGATAAATATTGGCCTGGTGTTCACTCGCTGGTGTGAGCTGAAATACGAGGAAGGATGTCTGACCGATGCTGATTTAGCACTGTTATTTTTGGACTTGTAATTACATTTATTTGAAAATATACATGATCTGACAGTAGGCTACCTTATCAGTTCACATGCTTTATTTGTCTTTTGGGACGTCCTGTCAGCTCACTCCTCCTCTATCTGTATGTCAACAAATGCACGTTGGTGTGAGGAACCCTGTTTTACGACAGTGCAGTTACACTCATCGACCATAGAGGCCCATAGAGAGCTGAAGGCCAGAACCTTACATTGTAAGCCTTTAATATTTTCATTCACATAGATTCACATATTTCCTTTTTTTAAAAAAAAATGTTTTTATCAAAACTTGAGGCAAAGCATACTCAGAGTAAGATTGACAAATTACTAAAACATAAAAATAACAATTTCTTCAAAACCTCCCTTAGCTTATTTTGTAGTACTCACCAGGTTACTTAAACTCAGTTAGAGTAACAAAAGGGAAACTCCTGAAAAGTGCAAATAGTTTTACATCAACAGAGTCAGTGAGTTAACTTCATTACTGTTTACTTTCCCATGTTTTACTGTTTTCAAACTTTCCAAGTTTCCATTGGTCCCAAAAGTCCCCATAGCCACTCCGATATTAACGCCTCTGTTATATCCTTCACAGAACTGACTGTTTCAGTATAAATCCACATGAGTTACCATACCATCTAAAGAAGAGCATGTGACTAAAGTATTAGTAGCATTTATTTTCATATGAAACATTAAAAAGAGTATTTGCATTGTAAGGTACCTTTAGCAAGACGTGATCAGTTAAACATGGTAATGAAAATAATTACATTCATTTTAGAAGTGTCCTCAATCTAAGTTCTTTACTTTTTAGGCCCTGGTGATTGGATTAAAAAAATTAATTAGATATGTGATTAAGTATCAATGAGATATGTACCTTATTATAATCAGTGGTCTAAGGGTTACACTGCACAGTCTGATAGTGTGCTTTAAAGTTAGTGGTTCAAGGTTTAGTCTTTCTTTGGTTTATTTCCTACTCGTATTTCAGCACTCTCTTCCCCCTGTTTCAGACTCACTCCTCTGTTCTCTACTTAATGCATTAAACTTAAAAAGTTGAGGAACCTTGTTCAAAAACCAAACCAAGGTGATAATATTGTTCAAAAGACGATCCTCCCTGCTCCAAAACAGCTATTAAACAGAACTGTGTAAGCAACAACCATAACGTTTTGATGGTAAGTAATACTGACTGAAGCAGCAGTAGAAATCTTGTATAAACAGGACCAGATCTGATCTTCCAATCCGACAAATCGGGGTTGATGTTGTTAACCTCATTTCCATCACACTGTTTGTTTTTGTTTTGAACCTCAGATGAAGCAGCGGGTGCTTCCTGGAGGTCGTGTTGTGGCGCCGTTAATTACATTTAAAAAAAAAAATCAATCGTGTCTCCAGATCAGCCTGCCGAGGATGAGGAGTGACACAGGGAGCAACATCGGGTGTGAAGAGAAGGACTGATAGGAGTTTACAAGTACCTGCGACGTACAAGCACAGGCCTGCCGAGCGCTGAAATGTGATTAGGAGCTCGTGCTAAGCGCTGTCTGGCCCTCTCACCATTTTATTGCTGCGGGCTGGGGGCCAGAATGCACGCTGATTGGTGCCATGCTTCTGGATATTTCACAACTGTCATCTCCTCGAATTTAAATGAGAGCATTTTTAGCACATGCGTAAGCAGGCATATGTCGATATGTTTTGCACATAAAATGGTGAGAAAGTTGGACATATGTGAGCGCATAAACAATTAGGAGTTGCTAAAAGTGTTGCTAAATGGATAAGGAAGGATCAGATCACCAAGGGAGTCAGAATGGTACACAGAGACAATGGTTGTGTTTTTCACTGGCAGTTGGAAATAAACAGAGCTCTTTCAGGGACAAAACTGGTCTTTCTCTGCATTAACTCTGGCTATGGGCTTTTTATTAGCTTATTTTCCCCGTAGCCACACAAAGCAGCTACCCCCCTAGTTGAAGCGATTTGCTGTTCACAATGCCTCAGCTTAACCAGCTAGGTCAGGTCAAGTTGACTCAGACAATAGGGACTTTAGTGTCTCACCCACAGCACAGAGTGTCGCAGAAACAAAGCCGGCTCGCTGCAAGTGGAGCAAACATTTCATAAAGTCGTGGCCTCAGTCTATAAATGTCCGCTCTAATCTGCTGGTTCTCATCAAGCAGGGCTCTCATCCTTTCTCAGACTTTCCTGGAAAAAATCTTTGGCCCTTTAAATATTGTATGCTTCTTTTTTCATGCCAGATTCCTTTTGTGAGTTGGGGGATATTTTTTATAAGCATTTGTATTTTGCTGCTAGTTTTAAAGGTCATTTTATTAGGATTTATGGTGAATTTTCCTTAGAACAATGTGGGTGCTCAGAAACAAGGCAGTGTGATAATTCAGTACAAACTATGGCAGTATGCACACACAGTTATGATGTATTTTATTGCTTTCACACTTTCTATAGTTAAAAATGTACTGAATAGAAAAGACTGGCAATAGGAATGAACAAACACAGCAGTAAGATTGATTTTTGAGACAGGTGAACCATACAGTGATTTGGCTAAATCATTCTGTGGTGACTTATTTTGTCCAATAATAAGATCATGCATGGACAGTAATCAAAACAATGTTTTTTTTTATCAACCACCTTTTTATTGATGCTGGAATCCATTTTAAAGCAAAGAAACCAACAAGCTTGAGCTTTTTGAATGTCATATTTCTGTTTTCCATTCATTTTTCCAAACTGAAACAAAGACATTCAGTTTTTTTTCTTGGAGTCTCTTGGACTTTGTAAATGTGTTTATGGGTTTGGGGATTTCCTTTTTTTTCACATCCACGATTAAACCAGCACCACCAGCCTGAACCATTGGTACCAGACAGGATGGATTCATGCTTTCATGATGTTCACATCAGATTCTGACCCTACCATCTGAATGTAGACATTAAGACTCATTACTAGGCAGCATATTTCAATCTGCTCTTGTCCAATTTGGTGGACATATGGGGATTGTAACCTCAGTTTTTTAATTGACAGGAGTGGGACCCAGTGTGTTTTCTTCTGCTGCTGTAGCCTACTCGCAGTTCTGTAATGGTCTTCAGCATACCTTGGTTATAACAAGTTGTTATTTGAGTTACTGTTGCCTCTTTTCATCTGGAACTCTGGTTGTTCTCCTCTGACCTCTGGCATCAACAATGCATTTTCACCCTGACAGGAGCTGGTTACTGGATATTTTCTCTTTTCAGACATTCTCTGCAATCCCTAAAGGTGATTGTGTATGAATATCTCAGTAGATCAGCAGTTTCTGAAATGCTCTCTGAAATACTTAGACCAGCCAGTCTAACACAAACAATCATGCCCCATTAGAAATCACTTAAAACATATAAGTTTTTAAGTATTAACATTCAAGTCCAGTCAAGTCAAACTTTATTATTCCCCAAGGGCAATTTATTTTTCTGCTGCAGCAAAACAGAGGGGATAAAACATTGAGTCTCTCTCACACACACACACAAAACCTTTTCAGCATTCATGCCATTAAAGCTCTTTGAATTTAACTTATTTTTAAAAAATATTTCTCAATCCCTTTGGGGTTAGGCCAGACTTTCAGACATATGCATAAAATAAACCCTGTGGACCTTGTACTAACTTAGGAATAAATAGATTAAGGAGTTGCACCAAAAAAGAAGGCTGAGTAGTTGAGAAAAGTCTGACTGCAGCCCTCCATTACAGATTAGATTTTCCCCAGTTTTCTTGGCAGAGTCCTGGCTGGTCTGTGACAGGAATTTGCTGAGACCTGCTCACCCTCATGGTTGTAAGATGTGCCCATGATGATGTGATAAACAAATAACCCTTATCACTTATTTTTTACAGAGTGTATAAATGTAAATGTTGATTAGCAAGGGAAATTCCACTAAGTACAGAAATGTGCAACAAAAAAAAAAAAAAAAAAAGAAGAACCATTGGCTGCATAATGGCTGGTTATTGGCTGGAATTCGGCTGGCTTTGGCAGGGAGGGGCTGCATCTGTATAAGGCCTCCAGTGTCAGACTTCTTCTGCTGTCCAGCCAGAGGGGATGTCGATTTTACATTTGCCAAATTAAAAAAACTCACTTATATAGATAACCTCTTTGTTTTGGCCAGGCCTGGGATGATTTTATTATATAAAAAAAATACTCTTTTGAATATAATGAGGTGGGTTTGTTCATCTTAGATAGGATGACATTGTCACACATAAATGTTCCTCAACAAAAATCATGCACACCAACCTTTATGAGCTGTATAATGTTAACAAGGGCCTGCAACAGAAGGACCAGTTTTTAAAAAATTCATGATAACACATATACATGATGAGACCCATTTACAGAATTGGTCTAACCAGGAGATGAACAGCTGAACTTTCTTTCCTTAGTCTTCACAGTTTTAAACACTGTTGTATAAGAATATAAATTAATATCAGCAATCAGAAAAAATACACCAAGGCTAAATAAAACACTTAAAACTGTATTTTTCAATATCTAAAAGAGATAAACACCACTGGGATCATTAACCTGCATTGACAGGACTTGTGTTTTCACTGAGAGACTACTGGTTTTCCAGCTCAGCAAGACGTTAGAAACAAGCAGCTCACTGTCCCTGATTCACCGCTCTGACATGACTATAGGGGGGACGCCCAATTATAACAGAACATATGTGTGATAATGGGGAGATAATTGCATGGTGTTCACAGTGCCTGTTTTAAGACCCAGCAGCTAAATCTCTGCTCAGCTGCCATATGAAAAATACATTTTAGCCTGCTCAATTTACTGCAAAGCTAGCCCCTAGTTATCATTAGAATATACAGGACACCATCATATAAAATATAAACACTCCAGCATGACTGCATCGCCTGGGTGCTGGTGTTGAAAGAATATTCCTTGAATATAAATCATATCTGCTGTCCATATAGTGCGGATGCGGTGCCTATAAACACCTACTGGGAATGCATACACAAAGGTCTCCCAGCAGCACTCACAATGGCTGCATCTAGCAGGAGATGAACATCTGATTTGTCACATTTGAAACGCTAATGTTTAAACCAAAAGGAAGAGCACACAGTAATGTGTTCATTCATCTGCATAAACACCACCTGTCCCGGCGCAGACAACTCCTCAAGCAGCGAAAGTTTAGTGGCAGCCTGAGCACAAGCCAATCAGTGGGGGCCCAGCTGTGGTTTCACCAACCCGTAGCGTTTTCAAGTGTCAGAAAGCGCTCTGAGTAGTAGTGGTGGTGCTAGAGAGAGAAGACTTTCATTTCATGTCATCCGCCAGCGAGACGAATAGGCGACACGATAACAAAAAGAAAAACAGGGTGCGCTATCACGATTGACATCCAAAGGTAATTTATGCTGGCCCTTTATTTACTCGCTCAGCTCCCATATACACACTCAGAGCTGTTCTTGAAGGCTAATTTGGAGCAGATTTGGCAGATTGCAGGCCCTCTCTCCTTAAGAATTTCTATCATTTGTCTCCAGCATGAGCAGTGTGTTATCAAAATCCAGAGCAGCATTGATCACCTCGCCTTTTTTATATTGTTATCATCCCTGGAACAGCTCCTTAGTGCCAAGGCTTTTGTTTGTTTTGTTTTTTTCTCTCTCATGCACTGATACTAGAACAATACTGTCACTTTCTGTCTCCACTTCTCTCCAAAAGTGGAATATGGCACGTTCCTCAAATGGTGTCTGTAATGAAAAGGAAAAAGCTTGCCTCACATGACATCTCCTCAGCTGCATGGGAGGGACAAAGCTTGTAGTTTGTTTTGATGGTTAAAGAGGGGATGGCATCTGGCATCGTAATTATTTGAATAAATTACGGCAGTGCATGGATAAATAAAAGCGAAGTGCTGTCAGATCTTCATCCTTTTTTTGTACAAACAATTCTTTTAGATACAGAGGAAGATTAGAGACAGGTGGTAAAAAAATGAAAGAAAGAAGGTTGTTTTTTAAATATGCACTCTAGAAAAATGAGAATGTTGGGAGAAAAGCTTAAATGTTGATATACAAATAAGAGAAAGTCAAAATGTTGAGTGCTTTCTAGCTGTTGTTAACCTGACACCCAGCATGGACTGTTTCACATACGGAGACACTTCTCATGCTCATTTAGGCAACACCCAGACTGCGTTTGGTAATGTCAGACCAAGCTGTAACCTCCAATGTAGACGGATGAAGCCACTGCAGTAAATCATTAAAACTGCAGTTCTTTAAGAGTTCATTTGAGGCTGGGTGCAGGTGCCCCTGTCACATACACACTCCATGTTTAAAAGCTGATTTAACAGCAGATTAAAACAAATCTACAGCCTTGTTTGGAGGCTGTTTTGTCTAAATGGTTCATGTCTCTATGTCCTCACATTGAACAGAAAGGATGGGCAACTTTGATTACCAAGAGGGGTACATTATATTTTTTTTCCACAGAGTGATGGCCACATTGTTGCATACTGTTAGATACTATAAAAAGAATAAGTAAATACACACAAAAAAAATGTTTTTTTCTCATAAACACTGATTACACAAGCACATAATTGAACTAAATATAACATTGAATTTAATGAGTCTTACTTTTAAGTGTAGCTTTTTAGATGTTCTAAATATCATTCATTCATTTTATATACCCCGCTATCCCTTTCGGGGTTGCGGGAGGCTGGAGACTATCCCAGGTATCATTGGGCGAGAGGCTGGGTACACCCTGAATAGGTTGCCAGTCGATCACAGGGCCACATGGTCTTCCCACATGCACAGGAAGAACATGCAAACTTCACACAGAATGCTGATTACATGTTGTTGACAACATATATATATACATATATATATATATATATATATATATATATATATATATATATATATATATATATATATATATATATATATATATATATATATATATATGTGTGTGTGTGTGTGTGTGTATATATATATATATATATATATATATATGTATATATATATATATATATATGTATATGTGTGTGTGTGTAAACTTATATGTAAATATATAAAAATATATACAAATATATACATAAAACCAAAGAAAAAAAATTAAAAAATTAAAAAGAAAGAAGTACATTAATAAATGCTTGCAATATTTGTGAGGTGATCAGTTCTTATTTATAATATCCTTAGCATCCATTTTTCCTATGTAAGGTAAGAAAGGTTGCCAGATGGCATAACATTTCTGGGCACTGCCTCTTGTGGCGAATCATATTTTCTCAAATGTCAAGTCATGAACAGTATCCTTTAGCCAGGATTTAAAAGTTGGAGGGTATTTCTCTTTCCATGTAAACAGTATCTGTCGACGTGCAAGGAAAGAGCCAAAGGCTATTGTAATTTTTGCCGATGGCTAAGACGTAAATCAGGGGATGCAACTCCAAAAATTGCGATTATAAGAGGTTTTAAGGGAATCTTCTGCTTTGAGTTTTAAATGTCCTTTCGTGTGCTTGCAAGACTCCTCAATGCAATAAAATACCTTTATGCACAAGGCAAGAGCTCTGCCTCAATGGGACTTCTCCTTCTCGCCCTCCGCAGCATCCTTGTCAGCAGTTTAAGCCCACCAACTCAGACTGGTGAGTTGTTGACAACATGTAATCAGTGGCCTTTGCTTGTACCATATGCTGGTTAGATTGTATTTTCACTGCAGAGAATTCCCCCCAGGGGTCTATTAAAAATTAGCAGAGACACCGTTAAGTGATCTTTGGACAGTTGTTTGGTGGATGTATTCATATTTTTATTCATATTCATATTCTTCTGCTAGCAAATATTCACTCATTTTTACATACATCTCTACCCAAAAGTTAAGTTTATTAGTTGAACATTAAAGATGCTATGAGAAGAATCGATTTCCGGCGACATAAAGACTCTACTACCCATGAGCACTCGCGGCGACTGTCATAAAGACGTGACCCAAGCCAAAGCGTGTGTTTGTTGTGGAGCCAATAAATGCAGGTCAGACCTTCCTCAGAACTCTGCATTGCTTTACAACTTCTTTTTTTAACAACTTACAGGATGCAAAGCGATGAGGTAATGTATCTCTTTCTAGTTACGTAGTGGTAGTTTTTGATGTGTGACAACAAGCAATTTTTGGAAAACTTAGTATCGTTGTTTTGTAGCCGGCTATATATCACTACTTACAGCCTGGTGCTCTAAGACGTGTCTGAATAATATAAATTTGCTCTAGTTTTAATTGTCTTGTTCCCGAAGTTGAGTATCCAGGCCAGTCCAGCCCTGTCCAACCCGACCTGGAGGCTAAGGAATAGCATTTATAGATAACCTATTTTGATGCTATAAAACTCATCTTAAAGTGTGTATTTCGATCAGGCATATATCTAAAAGTGAGACTTCTTTGTAATTACTTAGAAACTCCTCATAGCATTTTTAACTATTTAATCTTTGTAGTTCAGATCATTTTCGCGTATATACCATTTTTTGTTAATAAAATTATAATTATATATTTTATCTGTTTACTTATTTCACAGTTATTTTGTAATTTACTTTCAATCTCTTCTGCTCGTGTTCTGAGAAGGACTTTAAGCACTCGCCGGTGTCTACATAAGACCACTGAGGATACGAGATAGCATGCTAGTTTAAAACACCCTAACACCCTAGAAGTTTTCATTATTAGTGAAGTGGAGAAATCGGGTGCAGCTTTAAAAAGAGAAAATTCTTCTGCTTGACTGAGCTGAACTAAATCCAAGGAGTCTAAATGAGTTTTTGCCTCAGTCATGTAGTTGAGTTCTGTGATGATCTGCTGTAGAGATGGTGAGTAATGTTAACCTTTTGCTATGTTCTGCCTGTGCACAGAAGATGGAATCCAAAGCCTTTTTACAAAGTAGTGATTTGTTTTCTGTCTGGTTGCTATAACGCAATTATTAGTGCTACTACTACTGTTGCAGCTTAAACTACTACAGCATGGACCAATTGGAAGTGGGCTGAAACCACCTCTTTCCTGTGAGCTTGGTGCGGCCATTTGTTTGAAAGCAAGGATCGAACAAACAAACAAAAAGTTCGAACAAGAAAAACCCACTTGTACTGGAACAACTCTCCTAATTAATCTAGGAATGAGAACTACCCTAAGTCTTGTTTTCACTGACTGGTCTGGTTTGGTTCACACTGTTTGGAGCAGGAAAATCTGATCTTGTTTATGTTTCCAACTCTAACTGTACCTTCAATTGAGGGTGGTAATGTGATCCGGAAGGAGAGGGTCACACTGGCTACCTAAATGCATGAAGTCAGAGTGAAATAGTCAAAAGCAGGGTGTGATTGTAAACAAGGAGCAACAATGGAGGACTTCCACCCCCTCAGAACTCCATATAGCTTTGTTTCTTTGCAGACACTCTTTACAACAACAGCAGTGAACAAATCACCCTTACTGAAGTCTTATTTGAACATGGCAAGGTAAATGTTTTAGTTTTGGCTGTTGCATGATGATTGTCAATTTTTTGTGTCTCATCAACATACTGCAGCACATTTAACTCCCCCTTTAAGGGTCAGTTTGGTACGCTTGTCACCCTTCAGAGGGGCTTCAAAAAAAGGGATGGCATGGTTTGTTATTTGGATACCTTTTCTCCATATCAGGCAGTGAAAAAAATCACCAGTTACTGCTTGCCTGGTGGAAATGCATGTGTCCATAGCAAGTTCTTAAGTACAGTTTCATCCAAGAAAAGTATTTCCTAAAAGCATCTATGAGCTGTCTCTTAAGGGTCAACCTTAATCTGTAATGTTTGCCTTTTTCTTTAAAGTTTGACTTTTTCATATTTTTAAAGTGGAGTATAATGATTCAAAATCCTCCTTTTGTTTTTCTGTCTAATGCCTGACCTAACATATTCTGTATTGTATTTATATTATTTCTGTATTCAGAGCACATCTT
The DNA here is from genome assembly GCA_036419115.1 of Scarus forsteni. Classification (NCBI taxonomy): domain Eukaryota; kingdom Metazoa; phylum Chordata; class Actinopteri; order Labriformes; family Labridae; genus Scarus; species Scarus forsteni. Next base: position 1,141,585 of record JAZDUH010000136.1, read on the forward strand.
CTATCCTCCCTTCAACAGCAATATCTTTCCTTATTTAATGAATGCAATTCAGCTGTAAATTGCTTTTGATAGATGTAATTCAGCGAGTGGAAACCTTTAGTTTTTTGACTTAAGGTTTTTTGTTCCAGCAGTTGTAGTTTAGGGAGCTAATGGTCACTTTCAAGACGTCCACTTTCAAGAAAAGCTTTTAAAGGTAGAATTGTGGGTAAGTCGACAGTCACCTATCAATCGTCATACGACTGATCCACAAGGAAGAAAGGGCCAATTAGAGATCATTTGGCAAAGAAGCTTTCGATTGCTTTCACTCTTGTCTTATTTGGTCTATTGTTGACCTCTGCTGAGAGCAAAGGCGGATTCTCTGACAGCCAGGAGAGGGGCGGCCGCCGAGCTGCTCTTTCATCTTGTATTGTGAGAGCACAAGTGCCTGTGTCTGCCGACCACTTTAATCAAGTTAATGCAACTAATACTGCCTGTTGTTATGAGCCCCCAGGCCGATTCAAAGGGGCCCACAGATGGAGAAGAGCATGGAGGCTTTTCTGCAGACCTCTGTGGCCAACAAATGCTGTGTGGGTTAGAGACGGAAGAGATGGGGGTCATGGGACATGCAGTCAGACAATACTCAGACAACCTGTCTGCAGGGGCATGCTGGTCCCACTCTCCTTTCCCTTCCATATCCAGGTCTTTACAAGGGCTACACAGCACTTCTGATATGAAATGTGGGTGATGGACCTTTGTTTAGTTCAAAGGTTTATACCTCTCTATTCCTTAGTCCCTTTGTGGATCCTTGGGCTCTGAAATATGTATAACTGTCCTTTTCATTCCAGCCATCTGTGGAGGAAATCAAAGCTGGAAGATTCTGGAAGAGTCCGTTTGAAAAGGAACGTACGTACAATGTCATCATTTCTTAACCTTCAGCCCCTCACAGAGCCCCTTATGACCTGTGGTACAAGAACATACACCATGAGGTTAGCCACAGCATCACCAAATGTTGTGACATCAAAATTCTAGTGATGCACAATACTGGCTTTTTGTAAATACCCAAATTGATTCCGATATACACAAATAGTTATAGGCTACACTGCATCCATTAAATATTTAAAAATTTAATCCCGCATCCTACATGATTATCAACTTCTTTCATTGTACAATCAGGTGTTGGGTAACCTTGCAGTGCAGCTGGCTCCATCTGAGGTAATGTCTCTAATCAGGCGGATCCATTCTTGTTAAAAAAAAAAAAAAAAAAATAGTACATTGCACAACCATATGTCCATCTGTCAGCAGTGCAGTTACCAACACACACGATAACTTTCATTTTGCAGAGCACAGTCACTTCATCCAATTTAAATATTTGTTAAATTTACAAATATTAAAAGATTAACCTGCTGAGCAACGACAGTAATGTTGATATTGTGTTATTTTGGCTTAGTTTACCTCCAAAACATTGAACATGCAGTGTGTTTTTGTTCAAGTACACTTATCATTTAAACCATGACTTCTGTCTTTATACTATAAACACTTTGTAAATGCTGAATCCTTACTTTAAAGGTGCTGTGAGGAGAATCTATTTGCGGCAACATAAAGACTCTGCTACCCATGAGCACGTGCGGCAACTGTCGTAATGCTGTGTTCCAGTAACCTCAGAACTGGGAGTGACATCATCTCCGACTTATCGGCGTTCCAGTTGAAGTCGGAAAAAAACATGCTGATCTACCAGGCTATTGTTAGCTGTTGTTAGCACGCCCTGCGTTGTTGTTCACAAATATCACATGAAGAATGTGATTATCACTATGGCAGCATTTTTGTAAATATAAGTCTAACAATACTATGTATACAGCTGATCTAGAGCGACACACCCCAGTCAGAAGTGCAAATAAATTGATTATTACAGGAGCTAAATAACTGTTTACACTGGGGCATCCATCTTCGATTGTCAACTCGGGGGTGGCGAGGTTTCACCGAATTCCAACTTCAGGGAACTTTCCAGTTGCAGTTTCCTACTCGGAACCCTGAAATTCCTATTTCTGACTACAACTGGAATGCACCAAAAGACCCAAGCCATAGCGTGTGTCTGTTGTGATGCTATAATAAATGCAGCTCGGACATTCCTCAAAACTCTATATTGCTTTACAACTTCTTTTTTCAATAACTTATAGAATGCAAAGCGACGAGGTGATGTATCTCTTTCTAGTTATGTAGCAGTAGTTTTTGATGTGTGACAACAAGCAATTTTTGGAAAACTAAGTATTGTAGTTTTGTATCCGGCTATATATCCCTACTTACAGCCTGGTGCTCTAAGACATGTCCGAATAATATAAATTTGCTCTAGTGTAAATTGTTTTGCTCCTGAAGTTGAGTATCCAGGCCAGTCCAGCCCTGTCTGACCCGACCTGAAGGCTAAGGAATAGCATTTATAGAGAACCTATTTTGATGCAATAAAACTCATCTTAAAGTGTATATTTTGATCAGGCATATATCTAAAAGTGAGACTTTTTTGTAATTACTTAGAAACTCCTCACAGTCCCTTTAAGATAAACTTTCAGCATCTTTTTTCCTACTAGTCCACAGAAGTATAAATCTGGTCCATAGAAGTATAAACGTCCTTACATCGTTTCTCTTCATAATGAGAGCTGCAGACTGCAGATGCATGTATAAAAACCACTTGCATCCTCTGATCTTGAAACATCCTGAGGAGATTTTTTTTGTAGTCACATGCTTATTTTATACAGTTTGATAACATGAGCCCATGATTTCAACACCTGTATCAACTGATAGTATAAGTTTCTCTGGTCCTCCAGTTCCCTCACCCCTCACCTCCACTTTCATTTAGGCCTGCTGACGTTTTATGGAGACAGACGTTTTTGTGCACTGCATGCATGTGTTCCCAAGTGTCCAAAGAATACAGCTGTCATATCTGCTGCAAAAATCACCATTTATCAGGTATGATGGCAGATGTTTCTCTTTGTGAAACAAGCTGGTTGGCATTTTGATACATATATCTTTTTCTTTTGTCCTGTTTATTGAAATCTAATGCACTTAAGGTTTTTTCTTTTTTTATCAATGCATTGTTTTTATAGTTACCTCCACCAAAGGAAAAAGAAAAAGTACTGCAGATTTTGTTGATATTTTCAGGAGATGTTGATAATGGCCCAACTTAAAAATGATTAGATTCTGGTGCTGATCCAGATAACCACCATAAGCAAAAAAAATGTTATTATGGTAACCTTATTATGGAACTATTTATTAAAGATATAACAGCAGTATGTGAGCTACCTTGGTGGAGATTTGAGCTCTGAGTGCTTTCTAGCTTCTTTCTACTGGTTTAATTGGGTTAGTATATACACAAATGTATTCTCATGCTGTGTGACACTTGTTTTGTAATGAGTGTGTTATGATGGATGTCTTTATTCTCCAGGCTGAAAAAGAAGTTTTACCCATGGGTGCAAATCAATCAATCTTTATTTGTATAGTGCAAATTCATAACAAGTGTTACCTCAAGACACTTTGCAATAGAGCATAAAGCTCTTCATTTTATGGATACACATATATGCATATATACATATATACATATATAAAATACACATTTACATACATACAAATATATACATCCAACACCCAACATGAATCCATAAAGTCAATCAAGAATTCCCCCATCATGGCGGCAAGAAAAAACCTTCTGTTAAACCAACACTATGTAGTTTTTCGAACATAATATAGTCCTTAGATATTCATTGCCATGGTCCACCACTTTACAATAAGTTGAATGACACCTCTGTCGTGTTCTGAAGTGGTCTGTATTGCTTTCACTAGCGCTATGTAACTTCGTGATAACCCTGCCACACTAAAACTACAAGTTTGACTGCTTTTACGGAATAGGCTACATCACTTCCCCATTCTCGATTTGTTTAAACACGAAGTGTCGGCGAAAAGCCAAACGCAGAGCTGTAGTCATGGCGGAGGCAGCAAAGAACGTAAAGAAAAAGAAAAGTTTATTTGAGGATACCGAACAGAAAGGGAGAGAAACAAGCTGAATGCTCGACCAGAATAAACATCGGGAAACCGGGTTTATTTCTGGCCAATTTCCGCTGGCGTGAAATAAAGACGGTGAGGACGTCCGAATCGAGCGTCGATTTGGCCCTGTTATTGCTGGACTTGGTAAGTACTTGTTGATTGTTTACCATCCATTTACAGTATTCGTGAGAACGTATCAGTGTGTAGTTTTGTTTAGACCTATTTCAAGTGTGTGATACGCCAGCTCGTGGTTGTCTTTACTTTTATTCACTTTATTGCTTCAACAGGACGGGCAGGGGCGATTTCCTAATTTCTGTGTCAAAACCGTTGAACTTACTGATTTTAACATCGCCATTTATCGTAACAACATTACCTCGCCGCTATCCATCCTGCAAACAGCCGCCAGAAGACAGAAGAATACTTTTTTGAGCGATGTCCCTGGCTTCTGTGATTTGCTCTACAAACAAATGCACGCCATCGCAATCTGTACCTTTTACTGCAGTATGCACGCTAGCGCCATGGGTAGTTGTGTTCGCTCCGCCAAGCCGGAATCTTTCCGTAGTGCTGCTTTTAAGCAGCAGGAAATCTTGAAATCGATCCCAGTCTCATGATGAAGGAAAATCCACACAATGCCGTGGTTAAAAGGCCAAGGAAGGAGGTAAGAGAGACAAGTGACTAAAGTAAGAATTGGTGTTAGAGACAGATCCATGAACCATAGACCTGTCATCTGATTTATTAGAGGTTATCTCTTGAGATGCTACATCTCTATAATGATAATTGGAATGGAATGTTTCTAATGAAATGGCCAAATATGTGTCATGTTTGAAATTGTAGATAAAGTATCCAGAGCCTGAACCTGAACTGCAAGCAGAAGGACACAAAGGCTGTGCAGTGTCCCAAAGTAGGGATGAAAAAAGCAGGTTTTAGTTGAGTTGTTGTAAATGAAATAAATGTTCTGTGAGTTGGTGGCACCTCCATGCCAACTGTATTTACAACAAGAGCTGATGTCAGTCACTGTGGCCTATGTTCAGGCCAATGCCATGTACCTTTTACAGACTCACTTCAAACATCCAGAACTATCCCTTTGAGAATTAGGATATATTTGGGTGGCTGCTAAGTTATGTCTGAATGCTTGTTTTAACAAGTACATGTCAATCTATCTTTGTAAGGAACAGACAAACAGACAGAGAGTGGAGCTGATACCTGCGTCTATTGTCTGCTGTTTAGAGGAGGTTTAATTGAGCAGAGCAGAAGCCTCGCTAAAGGACAGGGAGAGACACACAGCCCTCGGAGGCATGACATTGTTTTTGACTTGGCAAAGTGCTGAGCTCACCAGCAGACCACTAACAAGGAGACGATCAGCCCTGAAGGGAGGATGGCAGGAGGACTCTTCTTCTTGAAAGTGAAAGTGGTAAGCAGCACTCAGCACCCAACACTCCCGCCGTTACACACTCAGTCAGAACAAAGGTCCACCGGCCGCTCATTTCCATGCGCTGTTTCCCCCCGTGCTTCACTTTGTATTTGCACTGTGGGTCGGCGCCGACACAACATTAAGATTTTTCTTGAATATCAATAATTTAGTTTTGCTTGGAGTTCATTTTCAAAGCACTCAGTCGGATGAAGAAAAACTGTATCAAGTTGCTTTTATCTAACAGTGAGAACAAACCAATCTGAGGCATTGATGTTATTTCTCTGCTTTGTTGTCTGAATTGGAGCGTTGATCCCACAGACACAGTAGAGGTTTTTGTTTTTATCTTTGGATTAAGGAAGCATAGGTCTTTTTTAGATTGGGGAGAGCTCTCACAGGGGTCAAATAACAGATTAATAGGTCCAGTAATGAGCTCCCTGGAGCGCCAGAGTCTCTCCGACTTCCACAAACCTCCATTATGTCCTTTTATGATAGATGGTGGCAAACATCACTCACACATCTCAAAGAAAAATGACTCAGATGTCATTTGTGTGAAGGAGAAACATCAGCTGTAGTGATATATTGTTCCGGTGTGATGTTCTCTTTTGTATCTTTGTTTGTCATCCGTGCTAAACTGTCACTGCTGTCTCCTTTTGTTTGGTCTCCTCCCAGCTGCTGGGATGTTAACACGCCACGGTAGGTTTCTCAAAGGTGCTCAAAGGAACTTGGGGGTTTCAGATCTGCAGGAGCCCCTTGCTTTGATACAATCAACCCCTTGATGCTCAGACCACATAGTTAAAGAAACAGGAATGACTGGACTCAGAGGGTAGACTCTTTGGCCTCACAACAGACCCCTTACTGCACACATTAGTCACATGTGATTTTAGGCAATCAAGTCAACTTAGATAATGGACAATATCAAATTAACCAACACAAACTAATGGTACTTTCAGAGCTACTAGACTTAACAAACAGAGAATATTAACCCTTCATTCATCTATTCACACATACCTTAACTTACTTATTACTTCTACCAAGGAGGTTATGTTTTCGGTCCTGATGTTTATTTCTTTGTTAGCAATACTATGCAAAAAATGTATTTTGCAGACATTTTCAGGAGATGTTGGTAATGGATCAGCTTAAAAATTATTGGATTTTGGTGGTGATCCAGATAACCACCATTAGCAGAAAATTGTTTTTGTTCAATATTTGTCTAACTAATAATGATACTAACATGATTCTGAGTGCTTGGTGTGGATAATGGAAACTTTATCATGGAACTATTGCTTATAGATATAACAGTGATATGTGAGCTGCCTTGGCAAAAGTGGCTGGGCCCTCTGAGTGTTTTCTAGTTCATTAAGTACTTATTCCATGCACATACTTTTCATTGTAACTAGGGGTGTCCCGATACAACTATTTCACCTCCGATACGATACCGATATTGCAGCCTTGAGTATTGGCCAATACCGATATCAATCCGATACGATATCAGCAGGAATCATCCAGACTTTTATTACCTATTTTGTAGTATGGACTGTAAGAAAGGGCTTGATCAGGTCAGATTACTCAAACAGAGAACAGTAGGCAGCAAAAGTAGGTATGAGAAAAACTGACCCATTTGTTATTAACCAATAGGTTAAACAAGTTTTAACTTTAAACATAAGAATATACTACAATTAAAACAACATGAATAAAAAATATTAGAAGACCCTGAAAAGTGACCTCAATAAATCAAACAAAAACATATTTCACCAATTGCAAAATAACCACTGTGTTGGACTTAAACATAAGCATATTCTACAACTGAATAAAATAAAAAATAAATATATTAGAAAGGACTGCTTGTATCGGAGTGCTGATATCCGAGATTTAGGATGCAGGCAGATATAATCCGATATTTGTTTTTTTGACCGATATCCGATATCAATATTGGATCGGGACATCCCTAATTGTAACATCAGTTAAAGAGCCCATATTTTGCATTTACAAGTTTTATGTCTCCTATGCTATGTTAACACTTGGTGCAAAAGAGGCTTGAATCAGTCTTTTTGCCAATATCTTGCCAACAGCACAAATCCATTTTTTAAAACTCAGATCCAGGCGACTGTCATACGTGGTGCAATATAAATAAATAGATATAAATCTGATGTTTTTCAAAGTGGCCTCACTCTGAACGGTCATTAAATATTTCATTCAACTTGAAACAGACATCACAAATCTGCACAAGAGGAGGCAAAACAGGACAAAATCCGATGTACACAATAGACTAAACAATTGTGGATGATCTCCAAGTTAGTGAAATCTACCCAAGTCACAATCAACCCACTCCTGGCTCAGACTCCACCTCCACACATACTTCTGTACGTAGATAGCAGCCATACCTTTTTGACTCTGAATGGACAACTGCTTCAAAGCTGATACACACATGCTGACATGTGTAGCATGCATTTTAACTTCTGTAGACACAGTGACACCATGTCTTCCTCTGCACTTAAGTGCCGTAGTTAGTTCATACTGTAGTCTGATGGCTGTCACATTTAATTAATAATGTGAACAGGCATGCAAAAAAATGCTTTTTAACAACAAAAGAGCATTATGACCTATACTGTGAATGTGATCTAATGTGTTTTAAAGCCACCTTGAATATAAAGTACTTCTACACACCAGACAAAATAAATCTGTGCTATCAGGACATTTCTAGCTACTTTTCTAGTGGATATATCATGCACCATTTGAGAGGCTTTGGTTTGCCTGACAAGGTGCATTGTGAAATATACCAAACCAAGTGAAAAATGAAACTTTGTTCCAGCTTTAACACTTAACTGAACCAAGTCTGCGGCACTATAGGTGTAAAAGCAACCATGCATCAAACCTGATTTTACATCACACCAACCTGTACACTTACACACTAATACCTCACTACTGCAAGGCTTAGCACAGAAACACACAGCAGTGTTTTTTGCTGGTGGCACCGAGTGTAAGTTATGCTATGTAGAGCCATGCAGCTTGGGTTTGATCTAAAGGACAATGGGCACTGGACTCTTCCCACCAGCTAGCTTCACAGCCTCACTGTGAAAGGCCCTGAAACTGGGCTGTTTAATCACTCCAGTGCTATATTTCTGTTCCCCAGAAAGTTGAGTCATTAAATTGGGCAATTACCAGATGGATAAATTGGGATCAAATTCACAGCTTCAATTTAACATAAAACTGATTCAGGAAATGTTATTTTTATGTTCAGCTATGCACAGCCATCATTCATTAGGCTCTCTGGAAGGCAGAGACATTGCAGCAAAGCCCAAGTTTCACACCTACCAGCTAAATCTCAATTTATGATCAGCCAGCTCTCTTTGCCAAATCTTTGATGAGCAGCAGGGAATGTTAAAAATCCTTAACAGTGTCGGCCTTGTCATCTCGTGGCTGGTTAAGAAGTGTCGGGATCGGTGCATAATCAGCTGCCAGAGCTCTCCCCCGGTCAGATATCTTTGTCCGGCATCATTAAGTGACCTTACACGTGTTGAGAATAACCACAGGGGGAGGACAGATAGTACAGCAGTCACAGGAGACAGATCTCACGAGGTGATTACTTTATGCTACACCATGGAGCGATGCTAATGACCTCTGTGCTCTTGCATTAATGGCCTTTGCTGTCACATTATCATGTGGCAGAGGTGTATGAAGAGGTCCTCACCTCTGTGAGACAGTTTAATCAGAAAAGCTCCTCTAATACTCTGAATGAGGTTAGATAATTAGGACATGCAGCAACTCTGACAGTGGCACGAAACGAAGAAAAAGTTCTACAATCACCGACATTGTTCGATAATTAAATAACCTATGTGGCATTATATTTTTACTAAGATGAACATGCTCCTGTGAATCTGTTAAGTAAAATACACAGCTTAAATCATCTTACACCATGAAAACATTTGTATGTGCATGCTGTCCAGTTTAAATTTGTTGACTAATTATTTTCATCATAGTTTTCATCAACAATCTTTTTCCCCTACCGAAAAGTAGACTATAACTAATCAAAACAAGAGATTGACTAAAACCAAAACTAAATTATCCAAAATTTTAATTATTACAAACTAGACGAAAAGGTTTGATAGATACAAAATCCAATCAGATCTAATTTTGTCATGTAGAAAGTAGAGACAAGTTAGGAATCACAGCAACTTTGGCTGTGTGGAAAGGTTGCATGAGTTAAGAGGGAAATCCAATCACAACTGCCTTAGCTTCATGGTGGTGGAATCCAAGTGAAAACATAACTTCAGAGATTCAAGGAAACATAAAAAATAACTTACACTTTTCAATTAATATTTTGGTCAACTAACTTTACAGTAAATTTAGTCTACCAAAATGTTGTAAATTTCATCAACTAAAACTAGATTACTAAATTAAGACTAAAACCGAAACAATTTTTAGGCAAAAGATTTAAACTAAATTAAAAGTTCTGTCAAAATTAAAACATGCTGTCCCCATTGTTTTAATAATCAGTGCTTCTTTCATCCCGTGACTGGTATATAACTAGAACTAAAATTCAACTGAAGTTACCAATAAATGCGTGAGCTTCAAAGTACTTTTAAAGCCACTCATTTATTTGACACACATCAAACATGCACAAGAGCACATTTATTTTGGAGGCCTATGACGCAGCAGTTAATTCAGCACTGACATGGATGAATGGATAGAGACAGGGATCTGATACCTCTTTTAAACTGACCAAAAAAACAGTTTAAACCTGGCTCCTGACATTAACAATCAGCTCCTGTCTGCAGTTTGAAAGGATTTAATCGGGTTGTTTGACCCAGCCAGCGACACTGGTTTTAATCAGCTTCGGCAATTGCAAGCGGCTTCAGTGGGAACATCACACCTGGGTTGACCCGCTAATTTATGGAAGACGTCGACGTAAGGTCCCCATGGCATAGTATCATGCCTGCCACCTCCGTCTGTAACTTGCGGGGCTCTTTGCCATCTCAGCAACAAATTCCATCCACCTTTGTATCCTCACTGCTGAGTTTGTACATTTTTAAAGAAGGACAAAAGCAGTGGCGGCTGGCCAATAGAGGGCACTCTCCCCAGTGGAGAGTGTGATATTAAATGTATTTACTTTATTTTGAAACAATGAATATTACCAAAACTTACTTATTCAAATGTGTGATATAAATATAAATATAAACATAAATATATACATATTAATATATAAAGTAATTAATTTCATTAATGTAAAACAAAAGTAAGCCTTCTCGTTTCTGCCTCAGGGGCGCTGGAAAAAGTGCCCCTGAGACAGTGACAAATAGCCAATAAGGGACTGTTGCCAGGGCAAGATAAGGGCATATCAACGTGAATTTGGCCAATCAGCGTCATTGAAAATAATCTCCGAAGGGCGCTTCTCAAATTGCCCCTCGGGTTTATTCGGCTCGTGTCGGCGTGCCGTTGTGATGAATTAACTGGTGACCGTCCAGGCAGATGTGAAGGGGGCGGGCCTTTGAAGGACCCTTTTGTTTACTATCCAAACGCCCCCCGTTATTACATTATACTCAAAAATTATCTCTTTACACCTATTTATTTACTTACTTAGTGGTGAACGTGACTTCACAACATTAAGAGTGACAACGAAAGATTTTGAAGACTTACAGACTTACTTGACGGCGTAAATATACCAAAGGTAATATATATATATAGGTAACTATCTTAGATGCCTGATGAAAATGTCAAACTTTCGACAGTGTCAACTTGTGATAGCCCCGAAACCCACATTTTACCTTCACTTCGGCACATCAACAAACAATTTGTTCATGTTCAGCGTATAACAGAGTCAGGAGGACTTGAAAACAGGTAAAGAGAAGTAGGTTTTTTATGTGAAGGAGAAGAAATGTGGACAATTAGACACATGTTCATCTCACTCATTTCTGTGTATAAAGTTATTGTTAATTTACACATGCACACATGTTCACCTTACTAATTTCTGTATAAAGTTATTGTTAATTTACACATGCACACATGTTCACCTTACTAATTTCTGTGTACAAAGTTATTTTTAATTTACACATGCACACATGTTCACCTTACTAATTTCTGTATAAAGTTATTGTTAATTTACACATGCACACATGTTCACCTTACTAATTTCTGTGTACAAAGTTATTTTTAATTTACACATGCACACATGTTCCCCTTACTCATTTCTTTCTATATAGGTTTTGTAAGCTTTTCGGCAGTATATGGTTGACCATTTGTATGTAATTATATGTATGTGTGTCTGATATGTGTGTGCACCATTCTGTAATCTGTTATTTTTATTTGGAATCAATAATAACACTTTTACAAAGCACTGGTATCCTGTAGTTTGTGTCGAATCGTAGTGGGATGGTTGTTAAAAACTGAGTGTTGCAGAGTACTGCCCCACCAAGAATATTTTTCACCAGCCGCCACTGGACAAAAGTACAAAGAATTTGTACATTTCCACGGCCTCCATGATCCTTTCCATTGTTTACATGTAGGGGCTAAGTTGCACTGATGATGTCATCACATGATGACATCAGCTTGACGCGGCAGAAGAATAAACAAAGCCATGCAGCTCATCTGCTGCCGGGTCTGCTGGCAGAGGGAAAACAGTCACTTGCCAATTGGTAGCGGGTTATCCCTTGTTCTGAAAACCTGTGTTGACCTGCTAATTTTAGTGTGAAAGCAGTATTATAAAGACAGTATCAGCTTCAAAGCTTACCTGGATGACTCTCTCCGCAGACCAAAGTTTCTGTGCTTGCACTCTATGGGACTCAAGCTAGGACTAGACTTTGTGAAGTGTTACCTGCCATTAACTTACCAATCTGAGAGAACACCCCTCCCCTCATCCAGATGAGGTTCTGTATACATGAAGTAGCATCTGTACCTGTTGCCTTTTCCAAGTAGAAGTAGGCTAATGCTTTTACTCCTGTTTATTTGTTTGGAGAGACTCTCTTACAGCTGACTCCCCCTCACTGAGAGGATTTTTGTTGTAACAAACATGAAACTGAGAGAGTACTCACCAACAATGATGTAGAGTAAACTTAGGTGGGCTTTACACGAGTACGAATTTGTAAGACTGCGGTAAAATAAACTATCGATCCGGTGATATTGACACACAGAGACACGTATTTGTCTATGACTCCGCATCTTTTTTGAAAAGGGTCTGCAAGTGGATATCTGCGTATTCGTCTTCATGCCATAGTTGGTATAAACAGATAAGTCCGAAAAAGACGGTGACCTCATAGCACCCCTCCTCCTCCCCAACCCCCAACCCATGCGGTCACACACAACAACAACAACAACAACAATGGCGGCAGCCGAGCTGATTCTGATCTTGTTCCAGCAGCTACAAATTTTGCAACGACTTTTATACCAACATTTGCTCACAGAACACCAACAACACCAGCTACGGCAACAACAGCAACAAGTGCTCATGCAGAGACGCAGCATGTTAACGCGTGCATAAGCACTTGTTGACATGGAATCCACCTCGGAGCAGAACCAGACGGGCAACCCGACAGGATTTTGCGTAGTCATGTAAATGCACAAGCTTATGTACAATACGATGTGGAAACAGCGATACGTTTTGATGCCGACGCTAAGACAATACGGGGCCGTCTTCGTGCAAGAAGGGCCTTAGTCTTATGGAAAAAAAAGTCTCAGTGGGTTAAAATAAATGCAAATACTTTGCATCCTGTTGAAGCTACAGTATATTTCTCCATGGTTAAGCTGAATTCAGCAACTACAGAACTCCTTTATTTTGCCCTTCAAATTAAAAGCCACTTTATGTAGTCAGGAAATAATGTTGCCTTTGCAAAAGCCAATACAAATTACAGAATAAAACCGTAAGAAAGACACATTTTATAATAATACTATTATCTTAATAGATAACTTACCAACAAACTCACACAGAAAACAAAAGTGAATTTCTAAATTGTGTAAATTCTGTCACATCAGCAGAGGATCATTGGACATTTGAACGAACAGCATCAGATCATGTATTTGACAGAATAAGGATTCAAAACAAAACTGCAGTTCCTTGAGTGTCCACTTGTGGCTAAAGTCCCATTAAAATCTATACGAAAAAAATAAATTTTTGGAGCCTTGGTCTAAAGGTCAATTACTGCTGTTTCAATGACTCATTTTTATTATTTTGTTGCACAGACTTATCCATTTTTATTTTAGAGGCTAAACAATGGGTTGGTTGAGCTGACTTTACGGAGGTCATGGATGTTTGCCTGGAGGTCTATGCCCTGCCTCAAGTCAAAGCTCTTCATCTGTTTCTCTATTTCTGACATGGGATATAAGCTGTAAATCCATGCTTCCATGTTGTTTTCACCAGATTCTCAAACTACTATCTCAATGTTGCATCCAACTTCAAGATTTATCAATCCAAGCAGTGTTTTCCAATTTTCAATGTTCCAATTTAGTGATTCTGTGCAAATTGTCGTCTTGGTTTCTGATTGTTAGACCCAGTTTGGCCTTCTGCTGATGTAGCTCATCTGCTTCAAGGTTTGACATGTTTTGTGTTCAAGATTGGTTTTCTGCCCACCTTAACTGTAATGAGTAGTTATTTGAGTAAGTGTTATCTCAGACCTCTCTAGTTCAGCAGTCTCTAAAATACTCAAGCCACTCCATCTGGCACCAACAACCACGTCATGTTCAAAGCCTCTGAAATCCTCTTTCTTCCCCACTACCTGATGCTTGGTTTGAACTTCAGGAGGTCATCTTGACCATGTCCACATGCCCAAAATCACTAAGTGGCTGCCTTGCACCTAGTTAACTACCTAATTCTAATAATAGATTCTAATAATTTTAGAGTATTAAGTTACTTGTAATTAAATCCGTATATCTAAAATGTTTGGGTGACTGCACTTTTTTGCAGGCTTTGGATGAAATTAAAGATCTTGATGTTTACTCAAACGCTTTAAAAAAGGAGTGCCTTATTACAAACTGAGCAACATTTTCTATTATAGCCCCAATATGTTTCATAGGGAGAAGCAAATCTTTATGTGTTCCACATCCTGAATTTAAAGCCAAGGAGCTGATGGACTTAGGGGCCCAAAAATCTTTTTTTCCCTTTCAATGAACCACAGCTTGAGTGAATGCAAATGAAGCTAGGTGTATTAATGGACATCTCTCTCACTGTATGAGACAGGGACTTAACGTCATGCTAAAATGTTTGTCTTGTGCTCTGGGTTGATCTCTTCATTATATGGCTCATGGAGGATTACTTCGGGATTTGGATGATCCCTTGGACTCATAATGTGAATGGTTAAAATTACACTGAGGTCTATATTGAAGTGGCATATGGGGAAATGAAAGGAGGGATGGTAAGAATCACTGAAGTTTTTTGTTCATATACACCTATTATGCATATTTCTCCTGTGTTTTGTCCTAGTATGATGAATGAATGACATACAGTGATTAAGTCTTAGTTTCATATGACTTGGCATGGTAATTTGAAATTTATCAGTGATTTATGAAACCACTTAATCAAAAATTATTTAACTAATATGTTCTGTTCTTTGTGATCTATAAAAACAAACCAACTTTTCACATAATCAGTGAGAGTGAAAAGCTGCAAGTAAACTACAATCAAACAACAACATGCGGTTCAGCTTAGAGACGACTACAATACTTCCAACATGTAGCAGTTTACAGTAAACTTGTGTTTGAGAGTGTACTTACAACTAAGGGACCTTATCAAGTTCCTTCTCATGTCTATGGCAATAGTGTATGAATAATTGGTTTAAAGGAGACATATCATGCTGATGCATGATTTAATACTTACATATAATATAATAAATTTGAAAACAAGACCTTACACCCCCTTAATTTAAAAAAAATTAGATATTGTATTTTTTCTGATATCCTAGAACGAGATTTGATGCCTCTGAAAATAGGTCATTGCGAGATGTCCGCGAGATTTAAATCGTCGTGACGACACGAGGTACCTTTCTTTTTATTGGAGTAATCTGATAAAACACCTCCTTCTCTGTAATGTCCGTTAGCCACAAAACCGTCACCAAGGAACACATCCACCCAGCAGCAGTATATAGCTCCCTAGCTCACATTCACTCATTACCAGCTCTGGCCTGTAGGGGGACTCAATACGCGGTCGCTGCTTTGAGCCTGCCGGAAAATACAGTAGAAGAAGAAGGACAGGCTGGCTCAACCCTCTCAGCAGCTCTGATAGAACTGACCAATCAGAGCACAAAGGGCTGTGACGTTGCAAGGTAACTGTAGGTCATCCTGAGATCCTCGTGTTTCAACGAGAGCTTGATAATGGCCTAAAATGAGGATTTTGAGAACGCAATTGTGGGGCAATGAAGGAACTAAATGACTTGAACTGAGGGCAGAAATGCTTTACATGTATCCTAGTCTGGCATAGTGAAAAGGAGAAACAAGCATGATATGTCTCCTTTAAAAGAAAAATCAGAAATGGTTGCTGTTGTGTCCCCAGTCATTTGTGTAGTCCTTGTCAAAAGCAGGCAACATCAGATGCATTTATTATTTCCCATTCAACATTGAATAAAACCCTCATGTGCATGTGTTCGCTATAAACCTTATATAAAGTGTTAATCTAAAACTGGCATTCTAAATCTCAGTCAGTCTCGAGGGTTGGGATACAGAAATTGCTAACTTGCATCTACATGTTTGGACTCTTTCCTGCACCACTCTGATGAGGAATAACAATGTTTAACTCAAGGCAGCTCGTACTATTTATCCTGATAAAACAAATATAAAGCTGCATTTAGACAGATGATACTGACATATCAGAATGATGTATAACCACATTGTGAGAGCAATGACTTGCACACATTAATCTGTTACGAGGATCGGATGCTAGCAGTGCAAGCAGCGCTAATGTTAGTCACACTTTCATTTGATTGTTATTTCATTTTTTACTTACTTACTCTTGGTACGTCAGGCAAGATCTGATCAACAATGCACTGCTTTTTGGCTTTCATCCTTTGTTTGGTCCTTGTTCTGTTTGAATTGTTTTCACACCAATGGCGAGACAAGACCCCCATGAGCAGCACCAGAATTAGTGCAAGCTATCGCACCACCCCAACACAAACAGTCTGTCAAAAAAGGGGGACCAGAGTTTATTTTGTCTACAGCAACCTTGTTGGATGTGGCAGCGACCCAACTTTGATTCAGAGAAGGAAAATCACGAAAAAATAAATACTGTTAAATACTGTTTTGATAGATCAACTCAGAAATGAGAGTAGGAGATTATTCAAAAGAAGTCATATTTTATTTTTCTTTTCAAATAAATTTCAACTCAAATTCAAGCAACTCAGAATTAAAGGCAGCCTGGACAACAAGTTTTATTCATACATACAATATGTATCTATATATATATATATATATATATATATATACATTATAGATAGATAGATAGATAGATAGATAGATAGATAGATAGATAGATATAGATAGATATATATAGATATATGTATATGTATATATATATATATATATTTTTTCTCTCAGTTTATCATTGGTGTAAGTTGTGATTAAAACAAGAATGTTTGCACGTCACTGACCAGAAGATACTGTTCACTTTTTTTCACAGAAGAACTTTTACTTTTAAAATATTACCACTCTTCTTGATAACAGGAACAACAAAGAATAATAGTTAAAATTGCCAATAAAAAATACACGAGCATAAGCTGCTATGCTGTGACTATCTGTTGTCTCCCCTCTTTGGTCTTTGAACACTGAAATAACCGTGTGGAGGAACTCTGTTTACTTCCTCCTGTTTGTGATGTCATCCTCATCACATTCACCCTTGATGCTGATTGGTTGTCACGCCAAGGCTTCAGGGTAATCTGTCACAGAGGTTGGACATATGAAACTTTAGTAAAATGGCCAAAGAGAAACCAATTCATGCTGCTGTTGCAGCAGTTTCCCCATGAACAGTGGCAGGACAGATTTCTGATGTACAAACAAAGGTCATAGTTACACTATGTTTTTCAATTTGGAATTAAGAATGCAGAATGAAGTTATTCCCCTTTACGTTTACATGGTAATAGTAATTCCAAATTGAGGTTTATATGGAAAACATTTATTGGCCTTTATTTAATTCTGCTTGAGGTCGAGGGGTTGGTAATGGTTCTGATTGGACAGGGGTGGACGTGACATATTTATGTTTACTGGAATAAACAGACTGTCAGTTCAGCATCTCTGTGAATGAAACCTTGTCCAACTTGGATGCTATAACTTTAAAAAGGTCCACATTTAATGCTTACATCCATCCACTCTTTTCGTAATATCCAAATCATCTAAGGTTTAATTAATTAATTAAACTGTCTTGGTTCGAGTCCAAAGCTTGTGTCGGGCATCCATCCTGTTCCCATCAGCGTGGAATATGTGCATCATCGCAACAGGACAAGGGAATGAGCATGCACAGAATAACTGGGATTAATTTAAGACAGAATGGATGTATACATGATCAAGGAATTGTTAAAATTGAATCTAATATGAGAATAACCATCCACCTACTTCGGAATTCAGTTTCATTTGAAATGGTCATTTTATTCAGAATTAGGTGTTTACAGGGTCATTTTTAATCTTTTAAAGAGGATTTAAGTTTTATTCTGAATTAAAGGAGAATTAAAGCTTTCTTATAAATGTAGTCAATATGAAGTTTGTGTCTTCCCATTCACTTTCAATGTATTTCCATAACAAAACAAACAGAAAATTATGTTTGGTGTGGACACAGCTGACACCATTAGGTAGTTGTAACCTGACGTCCTTTTGCAGTCTTTTTGTGGTGTCCTCTAATAACATGCATTCCATACAGGCAAGTATATCAACATAAATGTTCATGACACCAGTGGACACTAATGTCAACGCAAAGACAAACAGCAATGTCTTCAGCCTCAGAGGACTAAATATTTCCAGAATTGTTGGTGACATTCTGCATCCACTTTTAGCCACACTTTTATCTCGCTGACCACACTCTCTCTGCCCCTATTCAGCTGAGATTATAAATAATTGTATCTGCTGTGGCTCACCGCTTTTGTGTCAAGTGGGGCCGTAGCTTGTGTGTTGGGGTGGCTCCACCAATACTGGTGTCAACATGGCTCTGTCCCCTCTGTGTAGCACCAGCCCTCAAGGCAAATGTGCTCATTTTACAAGGTCGAGGGGACGAGGGACTTTTAGCCTCATGGACAAAATGTACAGAACATACTAGGGATACATTTTATTATTTTTATTCTTTAAACACATTTGCCGGCTTTTTTACAGCTTTCATGATAAAGTGTTTTTCCCATTTTTCAAACCTAATTCATGCGCTAAAGTGGGCTAAACGTTGACTGAATCTTTAGTTTCTCACTTGGCTGGTTTAAATAGAGGACATAGCAGGGTAGTTTCTCCCTCTCTATGGCAGACAGCAGTGCTTAAATGGCTGCCGTGTGATTCGTGCGTCTTCAGCAGACCCAGGCCTGAAGGAAAAGTGTCGTCTTTGAATTCGCTGCTGAGACACAGAGCTCTGGCCCCCTTTCTCCTCTCAACTTCCCCCTTGAAGTTCTTTTTTTTCTTACAGCTGAAAAGAGAGCAGGATTGTGCTTAAAAAAAGGACGAGGGGGTTTTTAATCTGGGGAATGAGTGCTTTGCCATGCAGGCCAGCTCTGGAGAGAGTGCCAAGCAGGGCCGGGCAGTGTATTAATATTTAAATTCCCGTCCAGATAATCAATAGAAGGGGGTACTTCTGTGCGCTGTTACCCTCAGATGGGAAACGATAATAGGGAGAAAACCTGCTGATTAGCCTCCTTAGAAGCTCTCTTCTCTGTGTAGTGCTCAATACTTTAGGAGTGATTATAACCTATTGAGGCAGAAAACCTGATCGAATATAACCTCTTTTGAATTCCTTGTTCCCTCAATAGTGTGTCAAAAAGAGCATTCAGCGCTTCGTGTTACAAAATCGCCGCCTGCCTGAGTTATCCTCGTTTCTTCAGCGCATATGGTGCGCACGAGAAATTTCATGCAGCCTTTATGTCCCAGCATAATGCTTTAATATGGGTGCCAGTGCAATAGGGAACTTATATTTTATTCTTCTTTTCAGTGTACATAAAAAATCCCAGCTTAGTCTTTTTTTGTCTTTTCAATGCTTTGAACTCCATTCAGCCTTTAGGGGGACTTTTTGTGCTGCGGACTGTGGTGTGCATTCACTGTAAAGGCACTCAATACCGCAATAAGACCACAAGCAAAACTGAGTGTCTTAAGCGGGACCACACATCTGAGGCATTTGCATAATTTAAGGAGGGGAGGAGAGAAAAAAGAGAGAAAAGGCAAAAAACCAAACCTCTTCATTTAAGATGAGAATTGAGGCGACGCATACCTCCCTCGACCTATCGGGTTACTACGTGTTTTTTGGTCAAAATGGTGCAACAACAGCTTAAACACAAAGTCTACGGATTTAAATCTATCAGGGCAAGACTGGCCTTTTTGTAGAGTTAAAGTTAAGGCCACTTTAGGGCTCAATAGATTTTATGTTTTTAAGATACAATAGTATTTTTTTAAAGGAGACAGTAGGACGGTGGGAAACATGGGTCATTCTCTGTTAAACGGACAACTCGTTGAAAATGGAAGACAAAAGTTTTAACATTACTGAACAGAAAAAAAAACAAATACATGGCTTCCATTGTATCATCAATTACGATTTCAGACTGAAATATAAATATAAATGCTTTTAAATAAGAAGAAAATTTAAGGTTAAAAAAGGAAATTACAATTCCCTCAAGTTTATTTTGAGCACATCACTATTTTTTTCCTAAACATATTTTGTAATGTTTCATAAACTACAGAAAAATGATTAACAATTTACTTGTCTTTCTAGACTGACATAATACAAAGTACAGCAATCAAACGTTCTGTGGAAGTAAAAACATTTTTCATCTTTCTTTTCAGACTTTTATGTCCTTTATGTTTGCAATAGTTTGGCATTTGTAAATAGCTTGCAGGCTGCTTACAGTGGCACGCCCTTGACAGTAGGGATGCATGGGGGATATTGAAGTTTTTAATGATGATCATAGCTGAAGTTAAAGCAATGCAAAGAGGCCAAAACTGTAGAAACTGGCTGTGATATTGGAAGAATAATCAAATGATGATGACCTCATCATCACTGAAAGTCCTCTTTTATTATGAAAACGTTACATTTATGAAAGAATAAAATGTTTTTTCTTGTTTTACTTCTGATTCTTACTCAAACTGTAATCAGAAAAAGAACAGGACAGTTTCAGTTAAATCAAGGCTTTCTTCTCTAGACACAAAAATATCAGTTTAAATTTCACTACCTGGGTTAATGAGTTTGGGAATGTCCAATGACCACATAAGTCAAGTTAATTTTTTCTCCTGAAATAGCATTTTGTACTTCTTTTGACTTCAAAATGTTATTGGTGAGTGGAAGAAAGTGCTCAATAAAAATATTGTTGCAATGGGAACCACTTGTGGTAATATGCTTGCTGATAATCTTTTGGAATTGTTGAGTCGAAATGGGGAATTGTAGTTTTACGTTTTGTGTTTTATTTCTAGATCATTTATATTATTTGTAAAACATAATCAAATAATAATGTTGCCCTTTGTAGAGTATTCCACAAAAACAAAACTAAACTGCCAAACAGTCATCATCATGTAAATAAAAAAAAGTCTTTATTGCCAAAGATGATTATTAGTTAGCAATATTTTCAAACAGTGAAGCTAATTTAATATACACTTTAATGTCACTGGCAAAATTTTGAAAAATTGATAACAGTGCAAAGAGCCCCACTCTTGCCACTTTCAATGTTGCTGATGATTTGTGCTCACTCTCTTTTTTAATGAAACTATGAGTGAGATCATTGAAGTCAAATGAAGGTGCATTCTGAAAGCATCACTAATAAAGTATTAAGAGTTTATCATTACAACTTTAGTACAAAACTAACATTTTTGTACAGTTAAGCATTAGTGCTTGTTTGGTTACAAGAGAAACACAATAAAATTAATATGTCATTTTTGTTTTTTTCAACTCACAGCCTCCCACACTGTCTGGATCAATAATTATTTTGGCACAGTTTATGTACATAACTGACCAATACTAACAAAAACAGAAAAATAAATAGTGTAAAATGAAAAAGAAACATTGTGCTTAAAAATTACAAAGTCTTATTTGCTGTGATAATTTGTGGTATCTTAATGATCTTCAATCCTGTGTAAACTGTTACACTGGTAACAGGTACAAACATGTATGACTCTAGTAAGAGTCCTCACTCCTCACTAGTTCAAAACACTTTTCATCTGCTGAAAATGTGATGGACTTAGCCTGAATTTTCTTATGCAAATTTGACATATCTTTGTCATTTTAATCAACTATATCACAGAACGTCTCTGTGCCTGTTTACTCTTTGATACCACTTAGAGATTTTAACATTTTGAAACACATGACATTAAAAAGTGTTGTTGTTACAACCTTAATACAAATGATGCTGCAAATGTTTTTGAACAATTTAGACAGGACCGATGCCTGTCTGATAATACTCACACAACATAATGAAGCACATCACACCCAATATGAGGGACATTTTTCTTTCAGACCATTAGATATCACAGATAAACTCCTTCATTGTCCAAATTCCACAAAACATCGGCAATGCTTCCCTATTTTGAGGTTGCTAAAGTTTGCTTTCCCATATATACATGTATCCTATAATCTCAACTATTTTGACAACTGACATGTTTAGAAATTACAACAACTTAGTAATCATCAAACATATGTATAATCAGAAAGACAGATATGCACAAAGATATTGGTAATATTTGGGAAGGAATATTGAACTAGTACTTGCTCTACTGTCCACTTTTTCAAATTTTGTCAATGTATTTGTGCTCTGTTGAATGTGTCTGAAAGCTTTTTTTTATTATCAATTTAATTTTTTTTTGTTTTAAAGTTTGTATTTGTGCTTTTGTGACAACCATTTGTGATTTTTTTATGTTAAAAAAACACCAACATATATTTTTCATGTGGCCATTTGGCCATGAAATACCAAGATAAGGCTTTTGGTCCACATGGCCCAGCTCTAATCCACTCCACCATCATTCTCATAACACAGTGCGTCTGAAAATCTGAATGTTTCAAGAGGTCAGGATTTTTTCACCATTGTCCTCACTTGGTTTAAAAGCATCAGAGATAAAGAAAAGGGGTGTGTGTGGGAGGAATGAGGGGCGGCGGGTGGGAGGGGGTGCCGATGCTTTTCCTGAGGATAATATCTCGTTTGAAGGACCAGCAGAAAGAAAAGCAGAAGGAGCTGAAGTAGTGGTGGCGAGGATCTTGAAAGAGAGCAAGGCCAAAGCTGAACTGCTCAGTTCATTTTCCACCTCACTGGCTGTCGTAATCCACCTCGGCCAGCTGCTAACAAGATTGAGTCTGAAGTTTACCTCCACAATGAGATAATCAGATTAAGATGCACAAAGATCAAATAATGACCCGGCTTTGGGGCAAGTTCAGCAGGCCCTTGATTGCGATGTGTGGTCCTTTAGATATATTAAAGAATTTAAATTGTCTCACAAATGCACAAATGAAAAAAAATCAGTGTGAAAGGAATGGGCTGAAATCAACCACACTGCTTATTACATGCTAAAATTTTAGATTTTCTGTTGTATTACATGGAATTGGAAACTTGGAAAACACATGTTGATAACAGCACAATATTAAACATAACTGCCCTTTACTTGTCTTATATAAGGTATTCATAATATTGGTACAGATTTATGAACAGTTTAATTATATTCATGCATTGGTAAAGCACTGACTAATAATTTGCTCATTATGCTCAGTATTTGTTTTTAGACTTAGTGATTAATTCTGTTTGATAATTAATACTTTTGTAATATGTTCAATCACTTTATTTGCACACTTTATTAATGAAAAATGTAGAATTATGAAGTAGCTACTATATAAACTTTATACCAGCTTAAAGGACTGGTTCCAGCTAATTGTAACACTAGACTAATGCTTTGCTAATTCACTGTTGTTTTTAAAGGAGACATATCATGCTGATGCATGATTTAATACTTACATATAATATAATAAATTTGAAAACAAGACCTTACACCCCCTTCATTTTCAAAAAATTAGATATTGTATTTTCTCTGAAATCCTAGAACGAGATTTGATGCCTCTGAAAATAGGTCATTGCGCGATGTCCGTGAGATTTAAATCGTCGTGACGACACGAGGTACATTTCTTTTTATTGGAGTAATCTGATAAAACACCTCCTCCTCTGTGATGTCCATTAGCCACAAAACCGTCACCGAGGAACACATTCGTCCAGCGGCAGTATATAGATCTCTAGCTCACACTCACTCATTACCAGCTCTGGCCTGTAGGGGGACTCAATACGCGGTCGCTGCTTTGAGCCTGCCGGAAAATACAGTAGAAGAAGAAGGACAGGCTGGCTCTACCCCCGATAGAACTGACCAATCAGAGCAGAAAGGGCTGTGACATTGTGAGGTAACTGTAGGTCATCCTGGAAACCGAGTGTTTCAACGAGAGCTTGATAATGGCCTAAAATGAGGATTTTGAGGATGCTATTGTGGGGCAATGAAGGAACTAAATGACTTGTACTGAGGGCAGAAATGCTCTACAGGCATCCTAGTCTGGCATAGTGAAAAGGAGAAACAAGCATGATATGTCTCCTTTAAATGAAATATAAAATGATTGATTATGGTTTTCAGATGACAATATGTTTAAACAACATCAATATCATGAAACTTTATAAAAAACATTTACAAATGCTTTATCAATGACTTATCAATGCATCAATAAAGCACCAATAGCTGTTTCAGAATGTTATGTTAATAAAAAAAAACTCAATACAACACTTAATTTGAACATAATGAAGTGATTAACAAATCATTTTGGCCCAATAAAATACAAAGACAGTATATTTAATGTTCCAACTAAAAAACTATTGTATGTGCATTAGTACTCATGGCATGGGTTACTTGCACATTTGTTTTGGCACAACAATACCACAAGGTACATGCAGGTTTAACAACAGCATCACTTTGATCCAGACAGCCTTTTCCAGGCACATCCATTCTTGTTGACACAGTGCTAAGCAGCAATCTGCACAAGTTACAACAGCATGGGACAGACTGCAGCTCTAGACTGGCCTGCACGCAGTCCAGACCTGTCTCCCACTGAGAACTTATGAAGCATTGTGAAGTGCAAAATATGACAAGAAAAATTCTGCACTTTTAAACGACTGAAAGTACATTTCATTTGTTTTGGTTTACCTTCTGAAACAGTCTCATCATTCTCTGAACTGGAAATGAAATTGTCACACCACTTTAGTGCCACATCAAAACTCAGTGTCACTTTTAAGGAGTAATTTACCAAAGCAGTTTGTGACAGTGTATTAATTACATTTTGTTTAACCAGCAGGTTGTTTTCTTCTGGCATCATACTCATAATATGATCGTAGGCAATGTCGACATGTAGATGGGTAGTTTAAAAAAAGGAGATTTTACTCCTCCATTATTGAAAGACTCCGTATCCACATAGGTGCATTAAAGAAGGCCAGATGGAAACCCCCCCAAAAAGATGTGTAAATGAACTGTTAAACTCTGTTTATTACTTTATAACTATGTCCATGAAATGCACCTTTTTCTACAATGTCTATGTGAAAGCTGTTTTATTTTTATATGTATTCTACCACCATGCCTGACTGGTGTTACAGTTTATGTGGCTGTACTAACTGGTGATAGCAAGCGTGTTGAGTAAATATTTCTTTGTTTAGTTTTCAATTCGACACATATCTGATCATCTTGATTGTACAATAATTAAAACATTTTATAGGTACTCTTGTTGGTTCCAACAACTGTTATAACCACAGCCACCACAGATGAAGAGGTCATAGGTCACCAGTCAACACAGTCAAATGTGAAATACTGACACCAGGTTTAGTCAAAAACATCAGCAGCCCTTTGTGTCATCTGAGAGTTTTCAAACCAGCATCAGAGTGAAGGAGTGAGAGGAAGGCTGTGTTGGCATGTAAACAGTCATGTTATCAACACTTAAAACAGCAACAGTTTAGCAATGTCTGCTTCAGCATGTTAACAACTGTGAGAATGTTGCATAGTGTGGCCTCACCCCACAGAGAGATGTGATGTTTCAGGATTTCTCTGCCCACACGGGCGCAAAGAGTGACTTAGACCCCAGATGCTTGTGTTGTGAGCGTTGTTGGTAGAAAAAGTGATGAAACACAGCAGTAGACATGATTCTGTCCCAACTGTTTTGGAACATGTTGCAGGCTGAAAAATCTGATCATGTGTACAGTCCTCACAAAAAAATAATAATTAATAATCTTTTGAACATTTTTGTCTTTGTTTTGTATTTCATTGATTATTTAAAATGATATGCAAATTACTGATTATTGCTTTCTATATGATGATTCACTATTTAACAATACATCAATAAAGCATTATAAATGTATTTTAATGTAAATATAAATCAGTAAAAAAAATAGGCAATACGTTGATTGTAGTATTTTTCAATCAATCAGCCAATATATCAACCTTTACTTTTATAGTGCCAAATCATGAAAAATGATCTTTACTGTAAAGTAAGCTGAAGCAGTGCTCTTCATTTTCTTAATATACATGTATGCATGTACACAGTGTTTATATTTAAACACATCTATGCATCCACACCCAGCACTATGAGCACAGCACTAGGTCACAATGGATGGCTTACATTTTTCAAATACACCAATAAAGCATTTATAGTTGTATTAAAAAGATTTACTTGATTAATTCATACAAACTAATATTGAAAACATCTACATGTATTAGAACCCAGGGCATAGGTAACTTGCACACCTCTGAAGTCACCACAAATACTGCAAGGAACAGAAAGATTTTTTTTTATCATTTCTTTCCATACAAATAACTTTTTTAGAGACTTGGTTCACATTCTTCACAAGTAATAGCAGCATGGGTAAGAGTATTAGACTGACCTACCTGCAGTTCACACATGTCCAAAAAGTACTTGGACTGAAATAGATATGTAAAGTCAACAGCTGCAGTAAACCATGCAAGGTGCCACTTTACAGTTTACATGTTCTCACCAAAACTGGACCATAGAAAATTGGACAAATGTTGTCTGGTCCAATGAGTCGTGATTTCTCCAGCCACAATTTAGATGGTTTGGCTTATATGACAAGAGGACATGGATCCATCCAGCCTTGTATCAACAGTCCAGGCTGGTGGTGGGGGTGTAGTGACATAGAGGGTTTTTTCTTGGAACACTTTAGGACCCTTGCTTTAAATGTCAGTTTTGTAAATCCAACTAGTCATTTTATAATGCTTAGACGATAAACAAACTTGCATTCTGTCCTTCTGGTTAGTATTTTGAGTTTAAAAAAATTCATTTAGGTTCATACAAGTATAAATGTTCTTTACAGCAAGGAGGATCTGCATGACAAGAGCCACAGACTGCAGATTTGCATGCATCAACCACTTCTATCCTCTGATTCTGAAACATCCTAAAGTGTTTTTACCAAGTCACACTGGTGTTTTACTGAATTTTACATTAGCCGAAATGTTCAACACCTGTATCAGTGGGTATCATGGATGTTCTTGCGTCCTCCAGTTCCCATTGAGGTTTCAGCCATTTATCAGAAAACCTACTTGGTCCCCGATAGACATTTTTTTTCTGTGTGCTCCTTGTTAGAATCCTTAATAAATGGCAGTTATAAATAAGATCACCAAATTATCTTGTTTGTTTTTGTTTGTTTGTTTTCCAACTCAGGCCCTGTTCACAGAACACCACTGTCACTATAAACATTGACGTTTTACTTTGGTGTTTTCTTAAAGCTCTGCATTGAAAGACGCAGGAGTTTTTGGCCTTGACAACAAATCAACAAATCTGTCTGGATAGTTTTGTCTGGATAACAAACCGAGCACAGTAAGCAGTGCACATGTTGCTTGGTAGCCAGCCACAGCTGTTGTTCCTTGGTGAGCAGGCAGCCTTGGTGGTGGACATGGATTCCAAAACATTTTCAAAACTTTTCACTCTGGACCCTTGTTTCAAAAGTTTTATAATCAAGCACTCCGGGCACAGTTCTCGTGTAAGCGAGAGATGCAAATGCAATGAAAACTTGATATTTTCGTTCATTTTGTTGTTGTTTAATGACAGTTTTGTTCTGTCTTCATGATTCTTTGTGTTATTTTGTGGTATAAAAGTACATCTCCACAGTGATTATTAGCTAAACGCAATACAATCTATTGACAAACACCGTCTTCATAACTGGGTGACATCAGTTTAGTCCGTGTCTGCAAATGGTTAATAGCTGTATGTCCTCCCAGTGCTTCTGACATGTTTAATACTGATGCATATTTTTTCTATACTTTTTTTTCTCAGGCATAAGTTTGTTTCATTTAAGATCAAAATTGCATTTTTTGTTTAACTACATCTAGGTAACTTAAATTCTTTGAAAAATTTGGTAGGAGCTTCTCATTAAGGAGGCAAAAGGTCCAGAGAGTAAACCTGCTGAGAATGACTGATTGAACTCATCATCAGGTTTTCTGTCTTTGAGTGAATGAAATAAAAAGCACAATCAAGACTATTCAAGTTTCAAAGTGGTATATAATTGAGAACTTTTGACTATTCTCCCCAGACTGCTCTTCTCAGTGCTTTCTGCTTTCTTTAAATAGAGTAACGGGATTATTCAGGGAGGCATACAAATGTGATTGTCTCACAGCAGATGGTGCGCACTGCTTCACCTTTGAGAGAAGTTAATTAAGCCCGCCATATTGTGCCTATCCAGGGGAAAAATGTAGATGAATATTGAGCAATCCAAACCCAAGTCTGTGACTCTGTCATCAGCGAGAGGACAGAGGGGGCCATTGACACTGAATTATGTACAGAGTTCAATTAATTCCTGTCTAGCTCTCTCTCAAACTTCCCACGTTTCTGAGGCAAGTTCAAACCTCGCCAAACGTAGGGCATGGCAACGGCGGCTGCCAAATTCTCAAACAGCCTCCGTTGTGTGATATCAAACGGGTCAGTGGGAGGGGACTTTCCTAATTCCCCAACGCTCCCACCATCAACACATTACCTTCCCTGACCTTACAAAAAGTCCAGTTTCACGCTGATGTCACTCCCGTTTTATTTTAAAAATTGTCAAAAATGGAGGAAAGTCAAAAAATTTAACCTCTCTATTAAGAGTGTCTGCTGAGGGGGTTTTTTAGTTAACCCATCAAACACCGAGCCGACTAAAGCGGCTACAGTCCGTCTCCACAAAACATCAAAGCACTGCGAGGTAGAGTTTTACAAAAAAAAAAGGGAACTGCGGATTATTAAACCAAGTGAAGTCAGAATAACAAAATAGTGTTCAAAGTGCCCGACATGGAGGGGGAAACCTGCTGAGTGCAATATAAAAGTTGGGGTTAAGCTTATTGTAAAGTGCGTCCGCTCTGCTCCAAAGGTAGATGTTACATATGATTAGAGGAGCTCTGCTGTGGCACTCACACCGAGCCACTTCCGTTCCAGTTGAGCATTGCTAATTTTTTAAACCCTTGACCACATGTGTGGCACTACTGTGTGGCTCCTTTTTTCCTCCCTTTTTGATCTGTTTTCAGGGGGGTGACTGCAATTTTATGGTCAAATGCCCACTCGAGCCATTTCATCTAATGTTTAATTACACTCAGAGTTTAAAAAATAATGTTCTGAAATGTTCTGAAATGGATGTCTTTAAACAAGTACACTGCATTTAATTTGTCATTGTCATAGACCTTAAAAATGAATTTCAACACAGCTCAGCATCAAGGAATTTATTCCATTTTTTATGTATTTATTTATTGGCAGATGACTTAAGATACCATTCCCAGGAGACAAAAGTAAAGTGAACAACCAAAATAAATAAATAAATAAATATCAAATATAGAGCATAACAGTTTCATTCAAGACACAAACATAAAAAAATAAGTAACATAATGAAGCAACAAAGGTGTTTAGAAACCATAACTGCTCTAGTTCATGTTGAGACCATCCAAAGTTTGACTCGGAGTCTTTTCTTTTTGCTTCAACGACTTTGTGAATCCTACCCCAAAGAGCACCTCGAGGAAGTTCCTCTTTTAGTCCAGTATGCACTCCTTCCTTTTGTCCTGTCATAGCTCAAAAATAATTGGTTTATTCAAAATCAAACAATTTTAAAAGCTTTGTTTCTCATTAGAGTCTAATGCTTAGCTAATGCAATTGTTCTCAATGCATTGTGTGGCAAGGCATTACAAATGAAAACTAATGCATGAGTGTAAGAACTGTGGTGGAGTGGATTATTGTTTTGTGTTCACCTTATTATAAATTTGTTACTTGCTGTTAAAAACTATGTTATGTAATTCATGAAATTGAACAAAGTTTTTTTTAATGTATTTTTTTGGCATTTTGTGCCTTCATTGATAGGAGAGAAACAGTGGATAGGCTTGTGAAAGAGGGTGAGAGAGAAGAGGAAGACACTCTGCAAACTGGTCTCAGGGTGGATTTGAACCTGGACCGGCAGAAGCAAGTACATGGGTTGTGCATGGTTGCTAACCACTCTGCCAAACCAGCACCCCAACTTGAACAAAGTCTTAAAATAATTATTCATGAAATATATCCATAAGATTAACACAGTGGTGGGTGGCACAGTGACACAGCAGGTTGTATGTGTGCCTCACAACAAAAAGGTTGCTGGTTCGAACCCCGCGTTGAACAGAGCCTTCCTGTGTGGAGTCTGCATGTTCCCCCTGTGCATGTGCAGGATTTTCCAGCTTCCTCCCACAGATCCAAAACATGTTTTTAATTGGTGACTCCAGATTGCTTTTAGGTATGAGAATGTGACAGGTCGTCTCTCTGTGTAGCCCTGGGATTGGCTCCAGCCCCCCATAACCCTGAAAGAGACAAGCGCTATAGATAATGGATGAATAATATAGTAGTTGATCGATGTTTTAGGCATTGGTAGCTAAAGATAGTCATGTACAGACTGTTGAGGTACTGTTACAGGGCTAAGAGGCTGTTCTCATGGACATAAATATGGTGTGCCTTGAGATTTTAGTGTGATCATAGAGGTTCCTTAAGCAAAAAAAATTTAACTAGAAAAGCACTCGGACAGCACAGACCTCCCCAGCACCACAGTCCTCTCCCATATTGTGATTTTTACCATAAATATTAGTCCTACCTTTATTTCATGTAAATATTTAGTTTCCTTGACCATGAAAATATACCATTAGCAATTGGTTTCATACTGATATCTATTTTAGTTCAGTAGTTATTCACGAAAATCATGGTGGATCCAGACGCTGATCCGGATCAACACCAAAATTGAATCAGTTCTTCGTTTTCCCATGCTAAACATTTCCTGAAAATTTCATCCAAATCCATCCATAGCTTTTTGAGTTATTTTGTTCACAGACAGACAGACATGCTTGGCGGAGGTAACCAACACTGGTCTAAAATGATGTGACTATTCAGACCTACTGTTTTTCAGTTCTTCATCCTAAATCCAAGCAAAAATTCTGTTTTGTTGAATATGTGACTTTTCTAATAGTCAAGATAACTATGGACGTTAACATAAACTATAAACCAAAATGGTAGAAAGCATTTTAATTAATAAAAGGTGCTATAAGGAGACTCTATTACCGGCGAAATAAAGACTCTGCTACCCATGAGCACGCGCAGCGAGTGTCGTAATGCTGCGTTCCAGTAACCTCAGAACTGGGACTGACATCATCTCTGACTTATCGGCTTATCTTACTTATTGTCTTGTTTCCGAAGTTGAGCATCCAGGCCAGTCCAGCCCTGTCCGACCCGACCGCAAAGTTAAGGAATAGCATTTATAGATCACCTATATTGATGCTATAAAACTCATCTTAAAGTGTGTATTTCGATCAGGCATATATCTAAAAGTGAGAGTTTTTTTGTAATTACTTAGAAACTCCTCGAAGTCCCTTTAAGGTTAAAATAAGCACAAGTTAAAAAAGACAATAATGAACCAAAACTGTATTCTTTGTTTGCAAAACTAACTAGATTAAAGTGAAATCATAAATCAAATGTCCTATATTTTAGTTTTTGACAACAGCATAACCTTACACATGCTTTGTTTTTGACTGAGGTACAAAAATATACTTTTCTGATAGGGCTGTTGATGACAGACCTTTGGATTGAATTACGATCTACTGACTGTAGAGGCCACTGGAGTACAATAATGAACCCGATATGATGTTCAATAAACCAGTTTGGGATGATCTGAGTGTTGTGATGTGGTTCATTTCCTGTTGGAAGTAGGTACCAGAAGATGGGAGCATGCTGGTCCCAAAAGGATGGACATCAGCCACAGTGCTCAGGGAGGCTGTGGCATTCAGAGAATGCTCACTTGGTGCTGAGGGACCTGAAGTAAACGAAATGTCCTCCACACCATAGCACCACCAGCAGCAGCAGTGTGAACCATTGCTACAAGGCAGGATGGATCCATGATTTCATGCCGTATACGCCTTTTCTGACCCTATAATCTGAATGTGGCAGCAGAAATCCAGACAAATTGGTCCAGGCAACTTTTTCCAATCTTTTATTGTCCAATTTTGGTGAATTGTATCCTCAGTTCCCTGTTCTTGGCTGACAAGAGTGGCACCTGGCCTTTCCTGTTACCCATCTGCATAAAAATGTAATGTGTTGTGCATTCAGAGATCAAACTCTTCTGCACACCTTAGTCATTATGAGTGGCTCTCTGACTTAACGTCAACTAGCCTTGCAGAGCAAATAGAGTGCCTGAATCTGAAATCCTGCATATCCGTCTTGCCAACCTCCATTGTCCAATGACTTTACTCGGCTAAATGCTGAACAGCCCAATCAGGGAAGAGAGGTGGGAGCTGCGGACATGATGTTTAGCCTGTGGTCATCACGAAATATGCTCTTAACAGAAGTTTACCAGCAAAACTTGGTAGGGATTTCTTTTACAAAGTTCATGTCACATATGAGTTTAAATGATTCATCTGTGTGGTGTAGTTTAAAGGTGTAGTCAGCGATCTTCTAATCTTCTAATCTAATGCAGTATTTGTCAAATTCACCGTATTTCTCCTCTCCATCCACAAGATGTCACCACTGACAGCATGTTGAAAAAAAAGTCCGGTTTCAATACACAGCCCTGGCTCTGAGCTTCAGCAGGTAAATACTGTGGCTCAGGCTGAGTCAGCAAAACAGGGTACACCCCCCCACATCCAGGGGGCGATCATACTCATGCGCAGATCAGACAGAGGGGGGAGGTGGAGTAGGAGGTAGCGCAGCGTGCGCAGTTAGCGTAAGAGTGAGATACAATATGTGCAGTAACAATGGCTGAAAAAGAGCCCAAAAGAAAAAGGTAGGAGGAGCAGAAAGTGAAAAAGAAGGGCTATGACCATGAAAGAGCGAAGACCCAGGTCAACATTGGTGTTGCTTTCCGATGGTGGAGGGAACTCTGCCGATTAGAAGACCTGAAAATGGACGCAGATGTCGCCGTCTTTCTGCTGGATAGGTAAGCAACATTAGCTTTGTGGTGCTTCACATAACAGTAACAGCCGTCAGACATTCATCTTATTGTCTAATCTGCCAGAATGTACTGTTGTCGTGATGTTATCAATAATGGCAGTCGAGTTGTCTGACGAGTCGGGGTTACCTTAGCTACGTTGGTCAGCTACGCAGTTTCTACGGCCGTTTCCATGACGATGCATGTCCATCAGCTTTCGGGGGTGGAGCCAGGGGTGAGGTATGAAGGGAGAGGCGGGTCTAAATTCGTTTATAAACAACCTCTCCACTCGTTTTCTCCCACATCGCTGACTACACATTTAATTTCAAAATGATATTCTTATGTTAGTTTAAGCTAACAGCTAATGACAATAGCGGCTAACTGTTTAGCCATTAGTCATTAGCCATAGCGACTAACAACAGTTAACTGTATACTATATCATATGTAGCAGCATTGCTTAATATGGATTGGTCTATGATGAGTGTGATGAGTCAAATGATCGTCCAATAACAAGCTGCTGTTGTTCTTGAAGGTTCTGCCTCTGAAAACATTTTTGAACGGCTCCTTCCCAGATTGATGAGATTGCTGGAACTGTCCATTTGGCCTGTTTGGTTGACTGTCAACTACGTGTCTAATAAAACCACTCTGGTCAGTCTACTCTATCCTCTAGCATCAAAAAGGCATCTTCACCCACAGAAGTTATTGGACATCTTATTTTCTGCCCATGTCTAAGTAAGCCATCGAGATGTCTGTGAGTGAAAATTCATGTACAGCAGTTTCAGAAATATTTTGACCAGCTTGTCTGATATCAACAACCATGACACATTTTAAGTCACTTAAATCCCCTTTTAGCACAACTTCTGTTTATATCTCATCAGGTCTTTTTGACATGATGTGATTGGCAGATTTGTTATTTCCATTGACCATCATTTGAACTGTTGTACCTGATAAAGTTTCTGGTGAGTGCAATGTGGAAGAGCATTTTTATCTTACCTTTCAGAGAGCATTCAGTCATTGTTGAAAAGTTCAGAATAAACTGTTTCGTCAGGGGTTTGGTATCACACAGGCTGTCACATCTGAAAAATGCCCCTTTGCTTCTTTTCATTGTTGCATGTACAGAATATAATGTAAGCAATATTAAACAAAGCAGGTGGCAGGACTTGAAATTGACAGGCTTTGCACATTGTGACTCACAACAGCAGTAATATCAGAGGTGACCATTGCTGTGAGTATACTTCCTCTCGGGCTTGCACTCATTAAAACAGAGATAACGATGCAGAACAGGAACCATCAGCCAATTACAAGATTGCAGCTCCGTCACATTTAACTTGACAAAACAAGTTACCCGCATCTATAATTATATTTCTCTTATCTGCTGTTACATTGGCTAATGATGTAGGGAAAGTTGAAGGCTTCTCTGGGTTACTTTTAATGAGCCCCTTTTCTTTAAAGACCACAAAATGCCACCAATTTAAGCCCTGCCAATGTTCTCTATCTCAAGTTGAGAAACACCCGCGGAGAGGGAAAAATCATCGGGCTGACTCAAAGTGTCAGCAGCTAAGAAGCCAGCATGAGCCTGCTCATTCTTGGTGGCACTGATCAGATTGCCATTCAGGAAATAATTTCCATTCTGGCCTGAGATGATTATTATGCCACTCAAACTTTTAATTAAAATAAAAATAGTTCACCGCTCCGGAGCACAGTGTGATTCCTTAAAGGGGAACATCAATAATCCGAAAATCTAAGTGTTGTGCTCTTGGCAAAGATTAGAAAAGATATGGTCCTGAAATAAATAAAAAAAATGCCTGTCAACCAAAACCAAACCAGAACTTTAGGAAAGAATTGGAACCAATGACATATCAATTGATTTGTACACTGTTCAGGACTATCAAGGTTTTACAGGTTTGTACGGTGAATCCCCAAAGTAAATTACTATGATGCCACTTTCATGGTGCACGACCGATAAATATTTGTAAGATTACAGTATTTCATTGTGGCATGTATCTGCAAATGTACAGGAATTTGATGACTACTAGGCTGTGGTGATTATAAAATACAGATGTTAAATTACAAGTGTACACTGAGCACTACACAGCACCATACTGTAATTTTACAATAAG
This sequence comes from Scarus forsteni, assembly GCA_036419115.1. Taxonomy (NCBI): domain Eukaryota; kingdom Metazoa; phylum Chordata; class Actinopteri; order Labriformes; family Labridae; genus Scarus; species Scarus forsteni. The sequence continues at coordinate 1,176,657 of JAZDUH010000136.1, forward strand.
CATTGGGATTTTACAGATGCATGTTCAGATTAATGCATAACTGCAGTCAAAGCTGCTGTAAAATCAAAGTAAACTGTTGAGTCACAGTACTCCATAAAATACTGATTTTCCAATGTAAGAGTAGTATAATGTCAAGGTCACTGTGAATTTCATTAAAGTGTTGTACAATTTAGTAATATACTGTTTATGCTTTCATATTACTGCGAATTCACAATAACTAACTATGATTTTAGTGTAATTTTACAGTATTTATCTCAGGGTTGCAATTGAGCTAAAATTTCACTTGTGTTTACTCTCTGCCATGATCACATATTCGACTTCGTTGTTGTCATTTCTGCTGACTGCCTCTGAAATTGTTAATCTAAAAACCATGCAGTAAAAAGTGGAAGAAAATGATTAGGGAATACCTTTGCATGGACACAAGTAAATTGTTGAGCTAGTTGTTATCAATTATCTAATGGAATTGATTTTCAATTCTTATCCCTCAGAGAGATCAACCACATGTTTCGTGTTCATGCTCATTTGCTGTACATTCTGTGTAATGTTTGGTCATGGCCTCTAAATCCATTGAGCTTTGTAAAAAACAATTTTCTTTCATAAAACTTAATATGCAAAACACTTAATATGAACTTATTAAGACAACAGCAACTAATACTTGCTTTTAAATAAAAGAATAAATGTATTTTTCAATAAATATTCCTAAATACTCATTAAAAATATTTGGAAATGTTATTTCAGTTAATGATTTCCCCACAATTAATTTCGCATTTTATGTTGTTGGAGAGTCTGATTTGTCGACTTTACAACAAGGTACAGTAGGCTTTCATGGAATGAGCAACATAGGTAAACTTGAGGGAAGCTCCAAAAATGTGCCCGAAACAATTTCCAAACTTATGACAAAGTTTCACAAGACAGGTGAAGACAGACCGCAGAGTGAGCGCCCAAGGAAGACTACAACCCAAGAAGACCAGATCCTCACCCTAAATCACTGAGGAACAGTTGGGTTTCATCTCAGGGAACATATTTTGGTACCACCTGTATGTTTAGTTTTATTCCTTATTCTAGAAAAGCACAATTCTTATTTGTTTCTCTAAACAGTACATACGCATGGGTTGCTGTTAGTTTACAGGTACATTTGACAATCATGTTTGTTTATTATGGATTTCATACCTACGTGTCCGATAGCCGTAGGCTAAGTCAGTTTGAGGCTCCATTTTGAGAACCGGCAACAATCATAAACCAGAAAAGCACTCGGAGAGCGTAGTCCTTCACCAGGACGACGGTCCTCACCCTTATTGTGAATTTCACCATAAATATTAGTCCTACCTTTATTTTATTTAAATATTAAGATTACTTGACCATGAAAACCAACAATTAGCAACTCGATTCATAATGATATCTATTTTAGTTAAGTAGATATTCACGAAAATCACATTTTTCGTCATGGCGTATCCAGACGGTGATCCAGATCACTCCCAAAAACTTATCATTTATTCCTTGTGTTTCTCGAAAACTTAATTGAAATCCATCTATAACTTTTGAGTTATGTTGCTAACAGAGAGACAAACAAACAGATGCCAGCAATAACATAACTTCCTGGCGGAGGTAATTAGACCTCAGATCATTTTGATCAAATCAGAAAATGAAAAAGTGGATATTATGAGATTTCTGAGCATGCTTTATCCATAATTGTTTCGAAATAAACATAACACTTCCATGTACCCACAAAACAGAGCATTTACACACGTGAGGCTCGTCAGTCATTAATTTTCGACCTTGGTTACTTCTTTGCAAATGGCAACTGGTATATACAGATTTATGGCAAGTAAATGAATTAATTGATTCATAATTAATTTACTGACAGTGCTCAAAGTATGAGGCCAAAATATCTTTTTTCCCCTTCCCCATGTGGCTGGCAGCACAATTGGTAATAGGGACTGATCATTTTTAAGGCTTAGAATGGCATACAGATTTCTTTTCCTTGCAACTTGAGTTAATTAAACTCAAGTGTTTGAATAATTTAATAAATTACTTCAATCATTTTAACTTATTTCAAGCATCTGATGAGAAAAAAAGCTTTAATTCCACACCACAGCAACAGATCACACCTTCAGAGCTGATACTTTACTGCTTTTTGCAGGCTTGTGTCGGCTTTTTATGTTAATTTTGTTTATTTCTTATGATTTTTAACTGGGCTGCTTCTAAAAGCACCTAAAATCAAAATATAACACTTATAATGCTGTTATTGCAGGGATATCCAGTCAAATAAGTTAAAATAAATATGCAATGTCCACTTAGACTTTTATAAAAGAGCATTTACAGATGAAGATGATAAACCTGCAGCACTGGTTGGACTTTTAAAAAATCAATTTGTGAAACAGCAGCAGTTTGAAGGGAAATAACAATGTCTGGGTTTTAATAATTACCAATAGTGCTTAAATTTTAACCTTTTTGTTTTTACCAATAAAATATGACTTGCCTTGTTTGTGTCCAAACAGACATTGAGGATCCTGAGCAAAGAAACAATATCAACTTTGCAGACAGAACATTAAAATATCATTCAGTAAAATATTGAACAGTCTGAGCCGAGTGAAAATACCTGTGTGAAATCCCCCACCTGGGCCCTTCACTTCTGTTTAATTCAAGAGACAGTAAAAACTGATTTACTACATGCTGAGAGGCTCCTCTTTAATTATGTTCTTATGAATGCAAATTTTTCACCAATGCATTTTTCACTACTGATTTAGTTTAGTGATCTTAAATGCTTATTTGGAAATAAATTAGTCATTGCAGTGTGGGATTTAGCCTTGCAGCATTTCCTCTCTGAAGTTACATTGGTATTCAGCTGTAACACCTGTTCATGTAGTCAAGGCTCTTCTGCAGAAACAAGGTCTATTTGCTCTCCATCCTCATGCTCATTTGATTTGCTGCAGAATGGTGTGATTGGATACTTAGTGAGTAAAAAGAAAAAAAAATCAGTGTATCTGCTGTGTTAAGTCGACCAGCAGGTGCTAGTCTACTTTAAAGTACCTTCATTTCAGCAAAATTCAATTTGCACTTTAAACCTGATTGGTTTGATTGGTAAGTCAATAATCTCATTTTCATGTGCCCTTAGTATAAAATCTTCTCAATGGAAATGATTGCAAAATATATCAAACTCAATTCTTAGTGTTAAAACAGGAATTTGAAATAAAAGTCAGAATGATCAGGATACAGTCAGAATCAAAAGATTAAAGTCAGAGTTCTGAGATTAAAGGGAGGATTCTAAAATTAAAGTTCAACTTCTGAAATTAAGTTCATATTTCTTGGATTAAGTTAGAATTCAGAGATGAAGTTTAGAATTGTAATATTAAAGTCAGACTTCTGGGATTAAAGTACAATTTCTAAGATTTAATTTATGTCAGGATTTTTCCCTTCACAGTTTTAAGAGCTCAGTGTAACTTTTAAGGTTCGTACCAACACCTGACATAATTCAAAATAAAAGATGACGAAGAGGCAGCTGGGTGCAATCAGAGGGAATTTACTCGCCAGCGAGGACGACAACAATACAGGCAAAGGCTGGATGTTGAACTGAAGAAATACAATGTTTTCTCTCTTTTATAAGAGTGAGAAGGTGTGTGTATGTCGTGACCTCCGCACAGGTTCCTCATCGTCTCGGAATGAGCCGGATAAGAAAGAGCCTCCACACGAGGTCACATAATGTAGTATGTAATGTGTGGATGTGTGTGTGTGTGTGTGTGTGTGTGTCAGAAAAATGCAAAAGCTAAACAATGATTACAAAGTGATTACAAAGAGATATTCAAGTACAAGGACAATTAAACAAGATTAGGACAGAGTTATAAAGAGACAAATGCATGAAAAGATTATATACAATATGTACAAAGGTTGAATACATAAAATATGTACAAAGGTCAAATTATTCTTCACAGTTTATAAATCTAAGATTAAACTCAGAATTTTGAGATTAAAGTAAGAATTCTGAAAATTAAGGAAGAATTCTTAGAGGAGGTCAGAATTCCAAAATTTGAAGTGAAATTCTAAGATTGACAGAATTTCAACAACAAATTCAAATTTGTGAGATTTGAGTCAGATCTCTGAGATTAGAGTCAGAATTCTAAGATCAAAGTCAGAGTAATGAAATTTAGAGTAAGAATTACATGATCAAAAATATATTGAGACTAAAGGGGAATTCATAGATTAAAGTTAATATTCTAAGATTAAGTACAAATTGTAAGGTTAAAGTCAGAATTTTAAGATTAAACGGGAATTCTAGCAATAGAGAAAGATTTTCAAAGTTTAATGACTAAAGTAAGACATTATAACATGAAAGCCAGAGATCTGAGGTTATATCAGAGCTCTGAGAATAAAGTCAGGATTCTAACATTAAAGTTAAGCTCTGAGATTTAAACAGATCTATGACAATTAAGTCAGAATACAAAAACCTAAATCAGATTTCTGAAATTTAAAGTCAGAATATATAATGACAATAAAGAATAAAGAATTATAAGATCAAAGGCAGAAATTTTAAATTACAGTCAGAGTTCTGAGATTAGTTAAAATTCTGTGTAGAAAAAAGGTTTGAAATCAAAAGTTAAACTCAGTTTTATGAGAATGAAATCGTAATTTGAAAAAAAAAAAATAGTAGAAAAAATGTGAGAATCTGACTTTATTCTAAGAATTATTCCTTTTAATCTGTGAACTGACTTTTCTCTGATTTTTCCCCCAGAATTCTGACATTTTTTCTCAGAGTTCTGACTTTGAGTCTTGGAGTTATGACATGCGTGACACTTAGTATTTTGACTTAAACACAGAAGCAAGGACAGGACTACTAACATGTTTGACCTGGAACATCGTCATGGTTAAATACAGTTTCATTTAATCATCCTGGTTTATCACATACCAAAACAAAAAGAAACAAATATGAAGATGCTATATGTCTTGTTTTGTTGCCCATAAACCTTCTATCACAGCAGAAAAATAATCAACATATCAAACTTGGCCATTCATACTGTTTGCAAATATAATCACATCACTGATCTTAGAATCTCAGAGTGGAATATTGTCATTGTGATGTTGCTGCTTTTCAAATGATAAAATTCCTTGATTGTTTTGTACATAAAGCACAAAGCCAATCATAGAAAAAAACAAAAGATCTAAATTCAACACAGATGTTATTAATATCATTTCTCAAACCTACATTTGTACGTTTCATCGAGGCAAACCTCTTCAGTTTTTATGATGAAAATACTCTAAAAGCAACATTCTAGAAAAAAAGAAAAAAAAACAATAATTCTTGTTTGTGCTTTCAAATCCTGGTGTTTCCCTTTCCTCCCCGATTCAAACAATGTCGTCTAGACAAAAACAAACAATGCAAAGCTATTTGGTTTTTAGCTCACAACCCCCTCCCCTTTCCCCCTCCTCTGTCTGTGCAGAAATGACAGCAGAAGTGCACATTTGTAGCTTGCAGGTACTGGTTGGGGTACAGATTGAAGCTATGATATATGACATGTGTTGCAAGCAGTCTGTGTGTATCTCCCAAGGACCTGTCACAGCTCTGGCACAGGCAGTTAAAGGCTCTGTTATACACAGTTTAATCCTCCATTTAGGTCACAATCCACCAGCAGAAAAATAGGTTTTATGTTCACAAGTCTCTTCATTTCTGAAAATAAGAAAGCACAATTCCCCCTGCTAGTTTAGAATCTGCTTTTATCCGCTTTAGCTGTTAATATTTCCCTGTTTCCTGGCTACTCCTGCATCCAGATTATTTAAATGTGAAAATAGAGAATGGCTAAAGAGCAGAAACATCTCTTGCTGCTCTGAGTGTTTTATTTGAGCACACATTAATACAACTTCTACGTTCTTCCATGCTCTTTGATTCCTCCCAAACTGGATTTTTACTTCAAACATACTACACATATCTTAAATATAGTCAATTATGTATTAGCCTCATTCAAATAAGTAATTGTTCTCTGTTACGTTTAAAGGCTCCTGATTTTCCCTGGAGTTTTTCGCCCCAGATCATGCGCTGATGAGGGCTGCATTATTCACTCAACATTGTGTCATTGCTGGAAGCTAAACCAAGCACAAGGCCTGTCCAGTAGACTTTGTTTCAACAGTTAAATGTACATGCGCACATGGTAAACTGCGCTTTAGAGAGCATATGAACACAAGCACATTTTGCATGGGCATGTGAGGGCGTACAGAAATATCATTCTGGGGAAAGTGTGATAGGATAATGGAAGGGAAAAGTAGAAAAGTGAGGGTGTGAATGAGAGAAAGACAGAGATCCAGAAGATTCAAATCAGGCCAACTCACACTGAAGGCTTTGTCTCCTCTCCTCTATTAAAAATAAGATGCTTGCATGAGCATGTATGATGGCCAGTTTAACAGTTAGCTTAGTCACGGAAACCTGATATCAGTCTATTAAACCAGTTCTTCCTATTTAACAAGTACAGGGCTGAGTCTTCATCAAACGCACTGCCTTAAAGAGCTAATGATGGGCTTTTTCTAGTTTACATGCTCTTTAGTGTGTTTATCATCGCTTTTTTTCATTTTTCTTTTTGTTTGATTTGCTTTCACAAAGCATTTTGTTAGGCCCACCAAAGCACGTCAAATGTTGTGTAATCTAGCCTCCCACCAGAAGATGGGGCTGTAGCTGCAGTCTTTGTTCATACCATCTTATTTTGATTGTTGCATGATGAGGTAGAAATACACAGCTGGCTTTGAGTAATAACATTGTTTGCCTCTAAGCAGTTGACGAGTATAATGTGCCATGATATAAAGACAATGCAAGATTTAGACTGCATCAGGTGGCACTTGCATATCCACCGGTGCAATGAATGAACAGGTTCCACATGGATTTGTACACGTCAATCCATTAAGATGACTGCGCAAGGGGTGTAAATGATAGCCACACTTTGCTTAATATTTTCAGAAATCACTATGTTAGTTTTTCTGTTGTAATATTAGCCCAAATCCACACTACAATTTACCTCCTTGGTTTGCTTGCCTAGTCTGATCCTTGTTTGGTTCTGATGACTTTCACCCCCAAGTGAACCAACCTCTGGTGCGCCTGGAAGCAAACCAAGACCTCTGAAGAGAGTGAGCTTTTACAGCAGTCTATTGGGTGAGTATATTGTTGTTCTTCATTCTATAAACAATGTAAAAGCTGCAGGAACCGAAATTTTCCTTTAACTGTTTAACTAAAAAGTACTCTTTCACATGAAGGCTGCGTGCGCATACCAGGAACATCAACAGCTTCGGTCCTCTGCCGAGTAACGTGTGTGCCACTTACCGTGCTCAGTTTGTTATCCAGACAAAACTATCCAGACAGAACTGATCCGAACTGATTTGTTGTCCAGAAAAGAATCCCTGCGTCTCTGTGCGTCTATTCGCCATTGTTGTTTGTGAAAAGTTTTTCTTCTTCGTATGTGTGTTGTAGCAGCGCTGCCTCTCTGCAGACCGACACCGCCATCTACTGAACCGGCATGTACACCACAGCATCGTCGTCTGAATGCAGAAGAATTTGAAAAAAGGAAAAATCTTTGCGTCTTTAAGTCAGGAGTGTCCGTGTAAACGTAGCATCAATATCCACTCAACTTGATTAGCGGTCAGTCCCTATTGTACCTCTTATCCCTCCCTCTTTGTCTAATCCCTTTGTCTACCCCTTCCCCTCTTCCCCCTTTGGCTCTCTATTTTGAGGGCCATGGGGAAGGGGTGAAAATACGCCCCTAAGAAACATGGCATTACTCAATTCCTGTTATGTCATCAACCAGAGTTGCTCAATTTCTGTGTTTTACACATATGCGAAAATTCTTTATGCACTTGGTTACATGGTTAACATTTAAGTATTTATGTTGAGTTGCAAAGGATTGACTATTATGACTAAGAATTATGCTTAGGTAATTTATGATTGTGTGCGTCCTTCAGTCTCTGCTCCACCATGTATCATGGGAAATTTCTCATACCCCTTTCTTTCAAATGAGGTCCTGGTTTGTCTTCATTTAAAGGACTGTAAAGCTCTTCGTCTCAACCTTATGGAGAACTGGAATACCCCTTTTCTAGATTTGAACGTGCAAAGCCAAAGGCAAAGGGGTAAAACAAGGGCTCAGGGTTAATTTGAATTTAACCTTAATCTTTTATACCACATTTTAGTTTGGAAAGTCATGGCTGTAAGGTAGTGTGGAAAAATGTATTCAGTTTAAATTTCACACACATTGTGTCATCCAGCAAATGAAAACTAGATAAAAGATTTATATAAACCACATCTGCTGCATATTATGATCTGCTCTTTTTGTCAAGTTTGTGTCAGGAATAGTTAAAGTTGGTCCGGTCACGTTTTGGTGACTAGAGTAAATCACTACCATCTTGAAAACAAATTGTGTTACTTTTAACTCATATTTGACATGATACAGTGATTGTCATATTTTAATGTCTTTTTGAATATTCAGTTCTATATTTTAATAAGTAATGGCCTGACTATGAAAAGTTGGGTAGACAACTTAGCTCTGTTCCCAATGGAGTGGCAGAATAAGACCAAAAAGCAAATGAAAGTGAGTTAGCATGTTAGGACTTCTAGCTCCTAAGGCCTAAAGTCTATGGTATTTAAGAAAACATGTTATGGTTTTTGTTGTAGGACACTGGGCATTATGTAGCCTTGCAGAGCAGACAGACCTGCCTGATTCTGAAACCCTGCAGGTCTGTCTCACCAGCCTCCGTTGTCCAACGAAATCACTCGGCCCAATCAGGGAAGAGAGGCGGGAGCTGAAGAATGCGGACGTGATGACAACTGGAAGTTGAGAACCGGAAGTTGAGAGCGGAAATGCCGATTAGCCTATTGTCCTCATGGCAACTCAGTGAAACTCGGCGAAATCTGCCCTCCTTAGAAGTTTACTTGCAGGGATTGTCTTTGACGAGGTTCATGCCACATGTAAGTGTTAAATGAATCATACGTGTGGTACAGTATAGCGTAAGACGATAGTATAAGGCTGTTAGCTGTTAGCAGCTAAGTTAGTGGCTAAAGGGCATTAACTGTTGTGAGTGGCAAGTTAGCGGCTCACAGCTAACTGTCATTAACTGTTGTTAGCTGTTAGCGGCTGAGTTAGCCGCTATAGTTAACGTCCGTGAACTGTTTTTAACTGTTGTTAGCCATTAGCTGCTACATTAGCCGCTATGTATGCTACATTATAGGAGGCAACCCTGCTTAATGTGGATTGGTCTGTGATGAATGTGACGAGCCAAACGATTGTCCAATCACAAGCTAAGCTTCTGTGTTTTTTAACGTTCTGCCCCTGAAAACATACTTAAAGGGTTCCTACCCAGATGGACTAGTGAAATATTTCTGTGGCAGATATATGGAGCTGTCTATCTGGCTTGTCAGGTTAGGCATTATGGGCTCTAGGAGGTGGTGCTGCATTGTTAGCATGCAGCTAATAAGTCTGAATTTAATAAACCCCTGCAGCATTGGTCAGTGAAAAGGTAAAGAGACTGCATCGAGAGAAAAGAAAACACTTATTTTGCACATTGTGGTTTGAAGTTGTTGCTGTTGGGCCTCTTATTTTCAAAGCTGTTGTCTTTCAAAACATGCTAATAGTTCTTTACTGTGTCTTAATATGGGATTCTTAAAATTTGTATTGTGTTCTGTTTCAATTTTATTACTTTAAAACTAATAAAATCCACTCACCAGTGTGGAAGGTGACCAATATCTCTATTTATATGGAAAGAATAAATAAAAGAAAAAGACAAATATTTATAGAGGTGATGGCACATCATCAATGAAATGCAGCTCTTGACAGAGTAATGAATACAACCTGGTTTTGTAAAACATAAAGAAGATTGTAAAGAATATGCCAGCAGAGGCACAGTGTTTTTCTTAAAAGATCTCTTATTGTCTTCAACTGTGGTGGTTTTCCATCATTTTGTTTTAAATTATTTAAAACCTGTTTAGTTTTGTAAAGCTAACATGAAATTTGCATAATATACTAAAATGACAGTAGTAGCCAAAGCAAAAAGAATGATGTGTTTGAACCATTTGTAATATAAATACATTAAAGTTCTCATCTCTCTGTGAATTTTATGGACAACAGCTTAACCAGGCCTCTTTATTCAAGAGATATTTAATCTCATTTAGACTTCACTGATCACTTGATCACTGTCAGATTATCCCACATTGGATTAATGTGATCATGTGAGTGAATTACAGCAGATAAGTGGTTATGTTAATGGTCCTCATCTCAGTATCTTTGACCTGACTGTTATAATCATGCTTTAATGGAGCACCCCTTTCAAAGGTCTGTACAGATGTTTTCGTGTGTTATTTCCCCTCTGGAAAGTGCTCTGATGCTTAGCCAGATAATAGTCATAGTTTGACCAGAAAGGGATCTCACACTAAGACAACTAGGCTGATATTTTCCTCTGAGTGCAGCTCTAAATAAAAGCAGAATCCTCTGTGTTGTGACATGGATGGTGAGGGAGGCACATCCCCTGAAATGCAGTCTGAAGGTGTCTCTGTGCTTAGAGGACACAACCTGTATATATGACATTCCACCAGGCTATATCCCTGCGTTTTGCCGCCGTGACCTATGGGTTGGGGGTTGTGCGCCTCCGATCACAGCAACAGTCTGAGGGGAAATCTGCTAAGAGTACAGTAAAGGGAGCATGTCTTTCTCCAGAGCCTGCGGCCCGCTGGTGCTGAGTAAGCCCATGCAGCAGAGGAGGCCTGTGAATTAATACTCCTTGACAGTAAATGTCAACAGAATTTAAATTACACTGCCTGCTCTCTCTCATAAGCATGAGAATGTCTTTAACTTATATTGGGTGCCATGAACACGGCCACGGGAGCCTTTGGGGGGAATCTTTTTTTGCACTTGAAGATGTCTCAGTGTTTGAAACCACCAGCTCAGTGTTTCTTGTCGCCGATCTGAAACCAGCAGCAAATTCAGCAGGCGTGCATGTGGCTAATTAGTTGAATTTAACCGCAATGATCATTAGCGTTGTAGACAGATCTGCTGCGATCTCAAACCAGCGCCCTCCCTTCTCCTGGTCAATGGAGCGTTTCACTGTTCATTAGAGAAGGACGTTGTGATGGAGCAGGCCTGGCTGCTTGTGTTAGTGTTAAAGCTTATAGCTCAAGAGGAAGAAAAGCAACATCTATATTAAGATTACAGTGTCCTTAAAAACACTGAGAAGAGAGGCATACACAGGTACATGTTATTACAATCATAACTTAATGTGGTGTAAAGAGACAAAGTGTTTTTGACATAATGCCAGTGTCTGCTGATAACAGTTAAAAAAAAAAATTATTATCAACTGAAATATGAAAATTCTACCAGCCACTTCATAGCTGTAGTAGTTTATTTCATTAGAATCCACAATTATTTTTTTTGCTTTCATAAAGGAGCAAATAAGATACAGTATCACAAACTTGCTAAAGATTTGTCAGCTGCACATCCATAATGCCAACCTCCCACCACAGATGCTCTGTTAGACGGAGATGTGATGACTGTGGAGGCTACTTTGAAATTGTTTTCATGTTCAAGAAACCAGTTTGAGATGACTGTAGCTCTCTTACATGGTGCATTATCCTGCTGGAGGTAGCCATTGGAGGAAAGGTCATAAAGGAAAGGACATAGTCAAACTGATATCTAGATTTTTTTTTTACTAAATAATAATAATAATAATAATAATAATAATAATAATAATAATAATAATAATAGTAATAATAATAATAATAATAATAATAATAATAATAATCATAATAATCATAATGCTCAAAATAAGTTTTGTTTCAGTGAGGCTGTAAAGTCTCGGGATTTAGGGCTGCACCTCCTCATTTTACATAGTCGCCATGTATGCAATGCCACTCACTGAGTGACAGAGAACAACATTAAGTATTAACATTTGTGGTAAGAAACAGAAAAATGCTGTAATTCTGCTTAAAAGTGTTGTATTTTAAGTTATTTTCAGTACGCCTAATTACTTTTGAGAATGTTCGTTGCTGAACATGTAGACTCTAATCCAATTTACATTCAAAGACGATTGAATTAAGCTTTTGGAGCCATACCGTTTCCATTAAAATGCAGCATTTATAAGCCTGAGTTAAAGGATGAAGTCCTGTAGAGACAATTATAACTCTGTTTCTGTTAGAATTTGTGTTTATCCAAAGTGAAATCACTGTACTCAGGATTCCTCTGGGCGTACGGTTATAGCATCCATTTCTTCTTGTTTATGCTTAATGTTACACACAAACAGAAAAAATAGCATCAATAATTGATCCAATAAAAGTTATATTAATTTAATTTTTTCATCAACTTGTGATAAATCTGCAGACTTTACTTTTTTAAAGCTATTGTCAAACCAGCTGTTTTTTTTTACCTTCTCTGGGTTTTATGTTGACTTCAAACTTGAGAACATGGTTGTTGTCCAAAGTGCCACATCATTTAAGACATTCATGTCTGACTTAATGGAAACATTTGCAAAAAAAAACAAAAAAAAACAAAAAAAACACAGTACGAAAGAGAAATTTATATTCATGATTTTTATTCCAGTTATGGACCAATTTTTTTTCCGGTCTGAAAATGTTGGCTAGCTCAAAATTAGGTTTGGGAACCTGAACCGTAAAAGAGCTTTGCCAAAGGAAAGCCCTCTTGGGTCGCAGTTATACGACAACGTTGTCACCAGAAGCTGAAAACTTTTTCTGTTGCATTTTTAAAATGGCTCTGAGTTCACACAGAGATGTGAGAATGACTGAAAACACTGTAGAGTGCATGCCAGGCCAGCAGATGGTGATGTAGTGAAACAGTGGTATTACAACAGGCGTGTGTTTTTCAGTGAAGACAGAATTTTCACACACAACAGTGGCGAGTGGATGCATGAAGATGCCAGAGTTTCTTGTCTGGATAACAAAATGAGCATGAAAAGCAACACACATATTGTAGATGGCCAAAGCTGTTGTTGTTCCTTGGATGGGCGCGCAACCTTTATCTGAAAGAGTACTGAGAATGCACTGCCGGTCAGCATTTCAGGAGGAAACGCTGACTACCATTTACATGGAAAATGTTTTTAAACGATTTCACTATGGACACTGGATTCAAAAGTTTGCAGATAAAGACATTCTGGGCACTGTTCTCGTGTAAACGGAAGGTAATAACACCATGAAAACTCAATTTTTGGTCGTTTTAGTCGTGTAAATGGGGCCTTAGTTTTGGGATGACTGCTGTCATGGTAGCATGCAAACACCAACTAACAGGTTCAACAAATCAAGGAGCTAAAGAGGCAACAGGTTAGCTGTACATTTAGCAACTGAATGATATATCTTTAATATGAGTGTGTGTACAGGTTCAGATACAAAGAATCATAATCTTCTGATGCAAGCTTTGTACCAGCAGGCAAAAAAATCAGTAAGCAAAGAAAAACAGCCAATTGTTACTTCAAGGTCACAGTTCCTTTATTACTAGCTCAAGGGTAAATTTGTTTTGCTGACAAGAGAATAGTGTTCCAGCATTTAAAGCCATAACAGCAATACACAGTCCCACATGCATCCAGAAAAATACATTAAAACAATCTCTAAAAAGGTTAAAATCAAATGTCACAGTTTACCTTAAAAACAAAGCAGTGACAGAGACATCACTCTTATATTTAACATCTTCCTCTCTCTTCCCTCTGAAGTGCTTCATCTGGTTCTGGCTTTGTTAACAAAGTTATAAATGCAGGTACAAGAAGGTTTCTATAATGTTTTGTTTTACTTTTAGGTGCAGAAAACCAGCAGCCAGAGGGAAGAAGCTGAACTCATAACTCAGTCATAAAGAATTGTCTCCCTTTGCAGCAGCCGGACAGAATAAATGTCTGATAGGTTTTGGCTCAGGTCTAAGCTTGCTCCCTCTTTACAAATTGGTAAAGAGTGAGTAAGATGCCGTTTTTATTTTGCCTAATACTGCTCCTCATAACAACAATCATACTAAAATAAAGGAATTACTTATTTGCAGCAAATATTTACATAATGTTGATGATGGGCACAAACTTATCTCCAACATGGGTACTTTCAGGAAATAAAAAAAATGATTTGGGTTTATCAAACCCACTCACCAACATGGAAGGTGACCAAGAAAACTGAAAAACTGAAAAATGAGATGGCAGGTTTTCGGCCCAACAGCACGATAAGCAATTCAAGCACTTAAAAACAAATAAAAATGACAGTGACTGTGGTAAACTTCATAGCTCAAGGGCTGTCAATGGGTTATTTTATTCTTAAAAGCAGTGGAAAGTCAGAAACAAATCCAGATTTGAGTAACAATGGAGGCTTTAAAGCAGGAATCACCAACTACATCTGTACATGGGTCAGTTTTTGTAACTTATGCCGCAGTGGTCTGACTAAAAGAAAATTAAATAATATGCATGTTTTTGTTTTGGTTTAAATATTTTTTCTCCAAATCAAATATATCATAGCCTTTAAAAGTCAGATCAGACCCTGTCACCCATACCCTGTCGCCAGTCAGCCAAACAGATCAACCAAACTGTTTCAGAGCCTATTGTTTTCAGAGTTGTGTTCATACTTGTACAAAAAAGACATCAGGGAGATACCTTTAAAACCACAAAAGCTTTTAAGAAAATTTTTTAATTTGTGATTAACTTCTGAAAGCCTCCAGTGGACTAATGATGCAAATTAGCATTCTGCTACAAACACTTAGGGCCTGATCCACTAAGATCCAAAATAACACGTGCTATATTGCATGTGTAACCCAAATAATTGCATGTGCAATGTAGTGGGTGTGTTGCAAGTTATCTACTATCACTGTGTGTGTAATTCATAACAGGTTCAAACGTGGTGTGGACCGCCCTCTTTGAAGGAGGATTTTTGCGTGTGCCACTGGCTCTTACCATAGCGAGTTTGAGAGAGCAGAGTGGCTGTACAAGAAAAAGTTTGTATCCATGAAGTTCGAGGCAAATGAATTTTGACAAACAAGGTCATCTCTTTCCCCTCATGCCATATTTTTATCCATAATTTTTAATTTTCCTTTTCTGATTCCAATTAAACATAATCTAAATGACAGCAACCACATAGTTAGACAGCTTCATCAACAATAACCCCCCATGTCAAGAGCAGCCTTACATTTACACACACACAGACAGCGTGGGTACTCTTGCCTTTTACGCACTTGCATGGAGAGTGTGATGCAGTCAGCTCTGAGTGACGAACGGGTGATTTTGGCTATGAAGTTGTTGTTTTTTTTACACAGGTTAAATGACCTGCTTCAGGATGTATTACCCCCAATTTCCACCGCACGCATGCAGCGCCTCGCGGGCGGCGCCCGCGATCTTGCTCCCGCTGATCTTATCGAATCTCAAAACCCACTGGGCGGCGCGCGCGTGCGCCATGAGCTCAATCCGGAGGGGGAGGGCTGATCCCCCGAGAGCCACGGCTCTCATGAGAATAGCGATGTCACACGCTCATAAAACATGTTATAGACTGAGAAAAGCAATAAACAACACCTCACTTCACTTCTCTAAGGACCCTCTGCTGGTCCCAGCCACCCAGCTTTGTGAATTATACAACTTCTGTCCACCTATATCCATGTAGAAAGACTATGGAGTCATGCATGCAGTGTTATATATTTCTTTACCTCTACAATTCACTTTTCTTCGTCCATGGTGTCGTGTTGTCTGGGGGACCCTCTGACAGACAGCTGGCCTGAAGCTTGTGCTTCCGGTTTCGACGTAATGACAATTAATTGAGGAAAATTACGTGCAAAAGTCCGTGCATTGTGTTTTATTTTGAAACTTCCGGTTTAACTTCCTGCCAGGTGCTTCCTTAATGACTCTGAATTTACGAGGTTTGGAAGCGGCCGCGCCGAAAATAGACCTGAAGCGTATCTCTCGCGCCTAGGCGCGCGGTATCTTCAGGATCGCGGCCTTGCGCTTTTCGTGTGACAGCGTCTGTAGACTACAATGGGAGCGAAGTACTCCGCAGGACGCTGCGCGGCGCGGCGCTTTCGCGTCCGGTGGAAATTGGGGGTTAGAGCGCAAAGCAGAGAGGGTTTACTTTACCCATGTTTTTGCATGAGTGTGACTGCAAAATAAACTGTCCCTCTTTTTCCAGTCCATCATAACAACGAACAGAATGTAAGTAATTGTTTTTCCATCAAAAAATTCACCAAGTGATGGAATATATTCCATTGTTACGACATCTGTTTCCCTCCACAATGACTGCACCCTGCGCCTTTTCTGCACCCGCTTTTTAAATGTACAAAATTTAGACGCAAACACAATGCGGACAGTTAGTTGTGGGGTTTGATAAATCACATTGTGGGTGCTAAATGATTACATTTGAATCTCCTCCTCCCAGTATTTTGTGCATTCTGATGGTCTACATGTATTCTACATATTCATTAAGGCAAACACGCTCAATGGACTGTGTGCGCTATTTTACTAATTTGATAGATGCAATTATCTTTGTACCCTGTTAGTAAATCGACTTTGTGCGCACTATCAAGTTTGCACATGTTTTTAAACACGCAGACCTTTAGTAGATCAGGCCCTTAAGGTTTCTGGGACCTGTTAAATGTTGCAGCACCAATGAAACTGTATGTCCATGTGAAATAAAATAAATAAATGAAATCAATCAATTAATAAATGACATTCGGGGGGCAGACAGGAAGGTGTCGAGGGCCTGATATGGCCCTCGGGCTGCCTGTTGATGATCAGCGCTGTAAAGCCTGTTTTAATTAAAGCTATTTGTAATTATTCAGTGCATCGCAAATTTCAACACATGAACTTTATTGAAACTAAATCTGTTTCAATAAAGATCTGGATCTCTTTAATCCATGTTAAAACAGTCATTACACCACATTAAATGCATATAATAAGACATATGCAAATAAAAGTCACTGACATCTAATCTAATTCTCTCTTAACAAACAGAAAATAGTAAAACAGATCCATTTCAATGATAAAGAACCTTCAAAGATTTAGAATAATTTATTTGTGATATTCATTAAATATGTGCCTGGGAAAATTAGCCATTTAAAAAACAAATTAAGGCTTAAACACTAATATTGCCAAAATGTTTAAACTCATTAGGCATACCAAATATGCGTTTTGCATATTGAGGAATTTAAAAACACCAACAACACTTACTTCTCTAAATGGTGCACAGTGGTTTGAGGTAAAAATATCACATTCTTCCATCCTGAGCTCATAGTTTGAGCATTTTGAACAGCTGCAACCAAAGCAGCATTCTTAGAGTCATATGATCAATGAGAATAAGTTCCAGTGTCTTCTAGTTATCAAAATGCTCCAGTGTGCAGAGGCTTGAACGAGTGCAAAGTTTATCAAAGATTATCATATGGAGAAGTTAAAAGTAGAAAACAACAGGTGTGAAGAAGCAAAAGTCGGTGCTTCAGAAGCTTCAAATTAGGCCAAATCACAATGAAGGCATCGTTTGGAAGTTTTGAAAGATGTAACGATGTTTAAGCTTAACTTGATCAGAATGTATATGGAAAATGTAAAAAACATAGAGCTGTAGATTTAGTTTTCCACCAACAATCAATATATAAAATAAAATCTAGAATCACTAATCAATAGAGCAATGTTTTTTTCTGGCAAAGGGAAGACAAAAAATGGTCTGAGTTTAAGTTTTGGGGGCTGGCGTCGAAAAGTAACATAAATGTTGGCAGGCAGTGTCTGCCCTGCAGTGGCCCCCGGGACTGGACTTGTTTCAAAAAGAACACAGTTGACAGGCCGGCCGTATCAATGAGCTGACCTCTCTGCAGCCCGATGCCAGCAGGTATTTTTCCAATTGTGTGTTTTTTCTTGTCTTCTTCACCTTGCCACATTTATTCCTGGTGTGTTCGAAACTGTCGAGGTTTGAGTCCAGGAGTTTCAGCTCATCTTGAAGTTACATAAATATACATACATAGCCACACACAAGTGACTGCATGTTTGAAAACAATGTCTGTGTGTGAAGCAGTCTCAGAGAATTCGGCAATATCTGCAGTTTTATCTGAAATACACTCTATTTCGTCTTTAAAAGAGGAGCAAAGAATATCACTTAAAGCTTTTCTTTAGGGAAATCATGTTTATGTTCTCCTCCCGGTCCTGGGGATCACTGTTGGGAAAACTGGGTGAGATTTTGAAATGCTGCAAGAATGATGCTGGCAGTATGGTAGCCCAGAGTCGTGGTTCTTCAACGACACCTGATGAAATACGCCTCAGAAGTTTACTGGGAGAGCTTGGTGGGAATTGTTACTGATGATGTTCATGTTGCATAGAAGTGATTAATAATACATCTGTGTTGTATAATTTAATGTAAGACGATAGTCTAAGGACTGAAACGTAGTTTAAGCTAACAGCTAACAACCGGGTCTAGCTCCTACTGTGGCTTGGACTGTGATGGCAGACCTATTGTCATTCACTGCAGTTGTTTTTCAAGGTACCATCGAAAAAATTAGGAATGGCTCTTTCCAAGATGGACAAGTGAAGTATTTCTGTGTCTGATATGTGGAACTGTCTGTCTGGCGTGTCAGGTTACAAAAATTGCAAAAAGACCATGTATTTATTTTTAGAAAAAACTTGTATAATACAGATTTTTGCTGCTGTTGTTTTAATTAAGATCCAAATCTCACCAAACTTACAATATACAGTTCTCAAGGTGAAAATGCCTGGTTGAAATTTGAGAAGTGGGTGTGGAGGAAGAAGTAACTCAAATAACTGCTTGTTACAGCCAAATTTTGCAGAATACCATTTCTGATCCCTGTTCAGTCTTGAAGCAGTTGGGCTGCGGCAGCATTAATCCACAGTGGATGCAATTCCAGTCAGTGGGAAAAAAAGAAAATTTAGGCGACAATTTGCACTTGCTCTCCAAAATTTGCTAAATACAAGATTGGAAAAATGTTGCCTGATTTTGTGGGCTCTAATTTCATAGACCAGGCGCAGGGTGTGTCCAGCACACTTTGAAGTTTCTTGCAGTGCGCACTCCAAGCACAGAGAGGCGCATCCACGCCAAATGACCGCCTCTCCTTGCCTTTAAATGTGCTGCGGCCGAGGCGCAGCGACTGATTGGTCTGACTGATCCCCGCCACCGCACAGTGTGCTGGAAAGACCGGGTAGCAGAGACCGTCAGAGCCGCTGTCCCTTTAGCAACTGGGAGATGGCCATTGGGGCACACATCGGAGGCCACGAAGCACGTCACCATGTGGGTCAGCTCCCGGGACAGATGTAATCTGTTCCTTTGTCATTTATAGGAGTAAAAAAATTAAAAGACAGTTACACAGCAGCTGGTTTATCTATTTATAATGCTTGTGATCCACCTGCACTCTTGGTTTGTCATCACCAAATAGCAGAGCCTTTAGTGATATACTGTATACTCTCCCGGTGTCTCCTCCTCATCCTCCTTGTAATAATGTACTCCATCTTTATAGATCACGTTAAAAATAAAGACTAAAACAGAGAAATATGGGAAATCACAGTTAAATCCTTAGTGACATACATTTATTTTCTCTCTTTTTTCTTTGTCTTTTTCTCCCTTTTTTCTTTGAATTTAATGAAATGAGAGAAGCCAGATATATACTGAGTATCGGATGTTAAGGCTGTTTATTGTTGACTTGTAAGATGTGCATCAAACTTCCAGCTGCCATCAGGTTAAGTTTCCATCATGAAAAACGGCTTTAATTCGACATCAGGTGTAACCGGACAGTTAATATAGATACAAATGTATATGCTGGTTCAGATGATTACATTACATAGTGATTGCTGCGATTGTTTATTGCATTAAAATGTGCCTAACACTCTGGAAACCTTCCTCTGAGGGTTTGTTGATGTGTGCGCACATGTGCGCCTGTCACCAAATTACAGCTGCGAAGGGTGCACTTCGCTTGCGCTGAGAATAGACCAGGTTGGAGCTGGCGGGCTTTCAGTGCACCTTCTGCACTGTTCTTTGGCATGAAATTGTCAGTTTGCCAACCTGAATCTGTCAGCACTTCCCCGTGGTGCGCCGTCACACCATCTCTGCGCCACCCTGCGCTGCGCCACGAAATTAGGGCCCTGTGAGTCTGGATATTGGCTGGGACATTCAGATAGGAGGGTCAGAATTTGGTGTAAACAAGGCATGGCTCCATTCTGCCTTGTATCAATGCTTCAGATGAGTGTGGTGATGTAGTGGCGGCAATGAGTCCACTGTACTCTGTGGCCTCCAGTCACTTGATCTTAATCCAATACAGCACCATTAGGATGTGATGGAAGATCTGCATACTGGATGTCCATGATGCTAACATGTCAATATGAACCAAAATATCATAGGAATGGTTCTACCTTGTTGAATCAGGTCAACAAAGACTTGAGGTGGCTATAGAGGAAAATGAGGGTCCAGCCTGGTACTAGGAAGGTGTACCTAATGGTGTGATCAGTGAGTGAAGATATGATACAATATTGCCATTTTCATTGGCTACAGAAAGGTAGAATGAGGGCAAGTGGTCTTTTGGCAACCATGCTATTTCCTCTGTCCATGTAGTTATCTATTTATAGTCTTGTCTGCCTATCTGTCTGACGGGTGCAAGCTGCAGGTTTTACATTGCCTGCTGGTGAAAACTGCATATGTTACAGACTGTAAGCATGCTGTCAAATCAGAGAGTGGCTAGAACTATTAGGTGTCAACAGCACGAAATCACCTTTACCTGAAAAGGCTCTAATAAGCTAATTGACCTTTTCCCATCAGAGGCTCTGTCGCGGCTGTCTCAGGCTGGGAGGAAACATTAAAGTGAGTGTTCTTGCTGCAAAATGAGTGTGTTTCTCATTCAAGAGTTAATGGGAAGAACTTTTTGTCTTTACTTTTTCGCTTTTTAAGGATTCAAGTTAACTAAGCATACTTTCTCCCCCTTGGGTGTAAGGCTCCATATAATCTGCTGGCATACCTACCCACTAACAACTCTCCTGTCTCTGTGTGCGGAGGAGACAGAGGGCAAATGTCGCCTCCCATTTATCTCCAAAGTAATAGTATTGTGGTGCAGGGGAACATAACATTTATTAAGCTATTTATAAATTGTATTCAGAATATCTACATGTCAGATCCAATTCCACTCGTGTTGTTGTGCCATGTGCTCCACAAACATCCCAGACTGTTCAACAAGGAGGCCACATTATAAACTATAAACATCAAAATCCTTGCAGACTCCCACTGCAAATGTTCCAGGAACTGCGTTTGTGACACCCTTTGGTTTGAATTCCAAAGTGTATTTGTTTAATGCTCTTTATAGCTTGTCTCTGTAAGTATTCACATCTGTCTTTGAATTCTCCATCCTACAGAATAGCGGCGCAAGAAATGTCAAGACAGATCTTGACTCCACCTCCATCCCTACCCCCTCTAAAACCACTTAGCCATGCTGAAGTGCTTTCTGTCCGTAACTAGATATAAAGGCCCTTGTTTTGCTCCATTTGGAGAAGCCGCGGTGTCCAAAGCATTGAGTGTAAAGCGCACATCTCCTTGTATATGTAATTTTCTGTGCAAATATGTGTTTTGTTTACAGAGGGGGAAAAGGTTCATCGGCAAACCAAGCATGAAGTGGAAAAAATATGATTCTGATGGGGCATGAGTGGTCAGTTAGAGATGTGTGCTTTCTTTTCTGTCTTTAACTATCCTAAGGTCATTTCTTTTCTTCTGTTATCTCCACTTTCTACCCCATGCAGCCCTCAAACTCTATTTTATCTCTGTGATTAGAGACTGACACACGAGTCAGAGGAATTAGGTGTAAACAGAAAAATTGTGCGCTGCAGTTTTGCATAATCTTTGACATCAGTCCGATGTCTTTTAGAGCAATATCTGCTTTGGATGTTTCCGTCCTTGAAGCTGGAGGGCATGACGGACATCCATACTTTGGAAAGTGCTCCAAATTGAACGCCGAGGGCCAGGTTGCCTCCACAATGGGAGGAAATGGCGTGCCCATTGAAAGCTGACCATTGAAACAAATTGGAGCACAATTTTCAGATTGTATTACCATCACAAAGACAAATAACACAACTATATTTGCAGTTTAGATGCACAGGAATGTCGGCCTGCATGAATTCTGCTGAAATGTGAATCACTTTTTCCTCATTAGAGTTATTATCACTTTTCTCTTACATGATTGATGTATTTTTTTAATTAATATGTTCTTTGTTCTGAATAAATAGTGTCAGTATTAGCATTAGTGTTAGCCTGCCTGTACCTGTCTTTGTAACTTATCAGTAGTAACATGTATAGCACTAAGTGCTGCATTTCTAATGTATGAAAAGTGCTTTATAAATACAGATTGATTTGATTTGATTTAGTATGCAGTCGGGGTCCCTTTAAACTTCAAAAACTTTGGTTCAGATTCCCTCTAATATCAGATGATTAAATAATAGTTCTACTTAAATTAACTGAAAGAAATGATGACCTCACTACAAGGGTAAAACTGATCTTAGCATGTACAGTGATTAGCTGGCTGAATGTAAAGCTAGGCAAAGTTTGCTTTACAGCTAAGTTTATTTACCTAGAAAAGTGTGTAATTATGTTTGTAATGTATTTTTCCAGTAATGCTGTTGCCTTGTAATAGATTTAATCATCCCATTTGATCTTCATGTTGAGCTGTCCACATAGTTTAATCCAGAGAGACACTTTGTTGTGTTTACGTGTAGCTACGTGAAGTTTAGGTAACAGAATCCTGTAAAGTCCTGTCTCTTATGCCTCTCAGGAAATTTCAAATCAGTGCGATGTTTGTCCCAGACACATCATTTCACCATCTACCTAACTTTTAACCATCTAAATATCAATAAAACCGCAGGGGAGGAAAACATTCTGATGCTTTTCTGTTGGAGTCCAGGAGTTGCATGTCTGAGTATATTGAGAAGCTGCTGGGCATGTGCTATGTCCATGGAATAGAAGAGTAGGGTTAAGTAATAAGTCAATGAAGCCTATAATCATCAAATTATAACTAAGACTATGTCTACAACATCATAAATTGTTTTAAAATGTAAAAAATAACTTCAAATTGTAAAGTTTAGACAAAGTGTTAAGAAAAGGGTCAAAATACAAGAAAAGCCAAAGTATCAAGAATAATGAAATTAATATTTTCATTCGCGTTTTGCTTTCCTTAAATAATCATCACAGTCAATTATATTTATTTTTTATGTACATAGTGAAAAATCATATTTTTCTGTTCCCAATATTCCTTTTTACATAAACCTTTTATGGTGTCAAAATCAGAAAGGAGGAAAACTCCCCTGGTTTTGTTCCAGCAGAAAAATTCTGGACAAACAGGTCGGAGGTAGCCGTCACAGCAGAGTGCACATCTTGTGGAGAGCATGCCTCTGCTGACATGCTGTATGGAGACATTAACCTGGCCAACCATCGTGCCAATGGTGAAAGCTGCTGAATAAAAAGGAGGACACGATTGTCACAGCGTGTTTGCTCTCTTTGCTCTCTTTGCTCCCCTTGTCTGAGGCATAAGGCCCTCACAGAGCAGAGAGGAAAATCTACAAAGAGGGTTTCTCTAATGACACTGAATATGCTGTTATGTACAATCAGCACAAACACTGCTGCATAATATTAAAGACTTAATATTTCTTTAATTTAATGACTTCATCACAAATGCTGAAACGTTTACATTTCCATCCAGTAGGAGTGCTTTTAAACTAATGCTTGGTTCTACAAATCTGTGGCACTTCTCAGAGGGATGTACAAAGAAAGAGGAGTGCTAACAGTGCTGTGTGAAAGTTGGCTGCTCTCCCCTCTGGTTAAACCTTTGAGCAAAAACACCACAGGCTATAAAGGATGGTATGTATGTCTACTTAAGAGCAGAGCAAGTTTAATTACTGTGAATAAAATGGTTACGCCATGTGGCCTTCAGGGAACGCTTCAGTCTAAGTCCAAATGTTTCTTTATCATTACAACTTCTCTTTTTCAACATCCAAACTTATGAAAATACTAATATATAAAATTGTTTAAACAAGTTTCAGACTCTTGCATTCACTCTCAGTGGAGGCAGGGTTTAAAATTGGTATTTTATGAAGAGCTGCAAGACTAAAACTAAAGAAAATAATACTTTGATTTTCAAGTTTCCCCTTTACAATATGAATTTGTGTTTTTAATTTATGGATTTGTACGATCAGTTTGTCTTTATTTATATTTGAACCTTTATCTCAATACTTTTAACAAGCTGTTGGCTTGTTTAACTTTATTACCAATTCAAGGAGGTTGTGCCTCGCTGATTAAGATGAAATATTCAGAGAATTTTGGGCATAGAACAATGAAATTGTATGATTTTTGTGGCAATCCAAAAATGGATGCAATCAGGCAGAACCATCTTGCCAAGAGTTTATTTTACAGAGTGGCTCACATTCTGTCCTTTACTACAGCAGTACCACTCGCATACTACATATTCTGATTGGCCTGTAATGAATTGACAGAACAATCATCAAATCACCTGCCTGATATACTATTTAAAGGTCCTGCCATATATAAAGACAGTGACTTCAGCTATCCAGTTGTGCTCTAAAGCTAGTTTGCTATGGCTAGACATGCTCCCTCCACTTTAGCAGATACCCTGCACATATGACATTATAAGGACAATTTAGAGTCACCATAATATAGCAAGCATAGCTATAGTCAGTGGGAGGAAGCAAGAGTGTAAACCCAGTGACACACATGGACAAAAGTGTTGGTTCCCTTCATTTAAAGAAATAAAACCCACAATGGTTACTGAAATAACTTACAAAAGAAATGAGAAATAAAAATTCACTGAAAATTAAATCATGAAAATCAGACATTGCTTTTGCATTTTGGCTTAACAGAACCATTTTAAAATCATAATAACAAAACTTGTTTGGACAAAAATGATGTTACCGCTAGAAAACGTTAAAAATGATTTGATCATAAGGACATGTTAAACTAAGGCGTCTCCTTTAATTAGCATCACAGTTGTCTTTAAACTTTAATCAGACAGTCTGCCTGTTTAAAGGGTGAAAAGTAGTCACAGGGCTGATTGGTATCATGGTGTATATCACACTGAACTTGGACTACAGAAAGCTAAGGAGAGAGTTTTCTCAGGAGATTAGAAAGAAAATTATAGACAAGCATGTTTAAGCAGCACTTAGTTAGATTCCAGCTTTCAGCTTTCTAGGGGCCTCTATGGTTGTTGAGTGTAACTGCACTGTTGTACACAGACATGCATTTGCTGACATACAGAGGGAGTAGAAGAAAGCAGACAGGACTTATCAGAAGACAAATAAACCATGTGGACTGATAAGGTACAGTCTGATCATGTTTCTATTCAAATAAGTTATCATGTGCTTACGAGTCCAACAATAACAGGGCCCAATCAGCATCAGTCAAACAGCCCTCATTGTCTTTCAGCTCACGCCAGTGAGTGAACACCAGGCTGGTGTTTATCCCTGTCCAGGTATTTAGCTTGTTACTCTCCTGGTTTCCTTTTTTACATCTTCTCTGAAAAAACTTTTCTTTTCTTTTCTTCAGGTCTTTCGCTGCTTCCGCCAGGCCATGGGTCCTCCAACAGGATAAAGACCCAAAACAGCTAAAAACACCCCAAAATGGCTGAGAACAAAACATTGGACTATTCTGAAGTGGTCTTATTTGAATCCTGATCTAAATCCTATTGAACATGTTCAGAGAAGCTGAAACATGCAGTCTGAAGAAGACAGCTGGTGCAGTTTGCTCATGAGGAGTGGGCCAAAATACCTGTCGTCAGGTGCAGAAGTGGCATTGGAGGTTACAGAAATTATCTGATTGCAGTGATTGCCTCAAAAGGTTATGCAACAAAATATGAGGTTAAGAGTACCATTATTTTTGTCCAGGCCAGTTTCATTATTTTGTTTTCTAAAACTAGTTCTGTTGAGCCACAATTCAAAACGTCTGATTTTCATGAGTTAATATTCAGTAACTTTTTTTTTATTCTTACATTTGGCAGTTTCAATTTATTTCCGTGATCATTGTTGATTTTCCTTTCTTTAGCAGAAGACTTCCAACAGTTTTGTCCACATGTTTATGCAAAGGGAGAAAATATAACCTTCAAAAAGAAAGGCACTACCTAACCTTGGAATCAAACCAGCACCCTCTTGCAGCATAATGCAAACCTTGTTTCTCTTTACCTTGTTCTTTGTTTGAATTACAAGTTTTGTCCTGTAGCGCATACTAAAAATGTATTTTGCCTCACAATTATTTTTTCTTATGCCGGCTCCTAATGCTCCGATGCACAGATGAGTTTTACTGCAGCTGAGAAAAAAGGTGTTACCCTTCATCTATATCAAAAATATATTTATAAATATATAATCAAAGAGATAACTTCACACCAGGAGTATTTCAGAAATGCCTTATAACAAAGTTTCCGTGGACAGCTAGTTTTTTCCTGGTTGTCCTTATGCAGGCTCAAATTAATCCACATCAGCTTCACATGGACGAGTCACTTTACTTCTCCTCACAGCAGACGTGTGAATCATGGTGTAGCAAACCTTGTTAAGCTGCCTGTTTACAGTTTGCTGAGCGGTATCACACTCTTCAGGGCACATGGGGAAAAGTGGAGCCTCTCTTCACTTCTCCACTGTATTGTGTCATCTCATTGCAGCGTGACAGAATATTCAGACCATGCTTATCGAGGGGACTGATGTCTTCTTTAGACTCTGCTGCATTTGACCATTTTGGATGGATGGTTTGACAAAGGCCAGCACTCCTCAGGCTTGCCGCACAAATGCTCCCATTTAAGTATTTGGTTGACTCTAAAGATGCAGTGCTTGCTCTAAGTAAATGTGGCGTGATTGTGTGCCACAAAGTGAGCCCATTTGGCTTGACCACTGTGCTTTCACTTGACCATGCGCCTCAAATGAAGGGACATTTATGCTACATATGGAACAGAAAGTGTTGTCACATACATTTGTAGTTCATGTGCTTTGCTGAACGTGAAATTGCATCCAATTTGTTTGTGGTTGTTTTGCACTTTGGAGTGTTGGGATTCAAGCTGTGCCAGTATAGACCCCTTTACACACCTATCCTCTGTGTGATCTGACACATTACATTAAAACAATATGATACATGCATTGTGATGATAACTGTTAATCTCAGTCAGTGCATTTAAAATGTACACAAATAAACAAGCACAGTTTGAACTTCTAACTGCAGCACTGTTAACAAAAGAGGCTTTGTTTACATAAATAGTACACAATTATTCAGTCAGCAGGATACTTTTCTGATTCTGATTAATATGTCACATGAGAATATTGCAAAAACTATCACAACTTCAAGACAAGTTCATAGCAATAACTTTGCTAAGAGATCTTTGGCCATATTGTTGGAGCATTAGAGAGATTGATGCAACAACAAAACACACACTTTGCTCGTCTTGTTCAACTAACAAAAGATGCACATCAGCACATTTACTGTTAACTATCAGAGAATGAATCAATCAGTGAGATTTATCACTGTGCAGAGAGCTGAGAGACAGTCCAGCTTTTTTCTTGCAACACTCTAAGGTTCACTATTACTGTGTGCTATTCCCACAGGCTTTAGTGTGGATCATACTCCCAGATACAAGAGAAACACACACACGATCGAAGATTATCACAGAATGTCAACAGTAATTCTGCTCACAGATAACTAAACAGACTGTCTTGTGTGTTTTATATATGCAGTAAAGGACATGGATTCCTCCTGTGGAAAAAAAGGTAATAAATTAATAAATAGTCTAAGGTCAACTTTATTTGGAATGTAGAACAATGTCTTCTGTATAAAAAAAAACAAAGAAGAGTGATCTGGTTGGATCTAACTTGAGATTTATACAGTTAATGATGTTTAACCTTAATGCTCATGGGGAAGTATCTGACTCATCTTTTTGGATGTTATTTTATGATCTGGGATGCTTCATTAAAAAAATACTCTGAGCAGTAGCATAGCTTAAATTGTGTTACTTTTGCCATGGGAATGTTTATGCTTATTTACATAAAATCTTTTTAAATGTTACAACATCATCTTTCATACTTTTAGAGGCCAGTAATTGTAATTTAAACTTAATTTCTGCATATATGTATAAAACTACTGGACATGATAGTTGTGGATCTTGATGAACATGCATTGAGACATGTTTGTGCTGACCCTTTTTTGGCCTTTGAGTTGCACATCTTGATTTAAAGTGCTTTTTTTTAGTTGATTGCATATTCATATTGTGACATGCAATATTTGTGTGAATAAAAACACACAAAAAAACTTAAACACATTGACAGAAAAAGTTCAAAATGGTCAGTGACCCAGTAAAAGACTGATGACAGATGTGGTCTCAACTGACAAAGACACAGTTTTTTTTTTTTTTACAAGTTTTGCATGAAAATATGAACATGACAAAAGCGTGTGCCAAAGCTGTCCCAGATCACTTTTGACCACTGCTACAATTTTGGAATCTCCTTTCATTTGCTACCATGTATCCACACATTTGCATGTGTTTTCCCTTTTGATCATGAGTCAGAAATCTTAAATCAGTAGCTTGCATTCAACTAGAGATGCCACTTATTGTGAATTCACAGCTCTAGTGCTTGATACTAACTTTAATATATAACACTCAGTGTGACCGTGAACCACAAGGTTTTAATCTTATCGGACAGTGTCGTTCTTTGATGGCCACATCTCTTATGTTGCAAAATAATCAATCTAAAGAAGATATACCAATGGCCATGAGTCAATTTTGCATTCAGTAATAAAATCTGTCCCTCTGGTGTGAGATTAAATGCAGTCCACAGTCAGTCTATTCCAGGATAAGAAGGTCCTCAGTGATCTTCGCCCTGTGCGAGCAGTAAATAGAGAAATATATGCCAGGGCACAGTCCCTCAGATCCTCCATGATTAGGTTGCTTAACAGTTTAGAGGATGCTTTGAAAGTGAGATTCCTCCTCTCTTTAACACATTGTCACGTTGTTTTTCAGCTCTATAGATTCTGCCTCTAATCTGTTTAGCTGTACTTAAATTGGCTGCGTTGACGTCTCCTCGTTTGAAGGCAGGGATCCCTTTTTCCCCCTGGTCGACCACCCTTTCACCTAACTTAATATGCCATTTTGGTCTCCCAGGGACAATAATTGAGTTTAGGCAAAGTTTAAATAGCTTAAAGGACAGGCAATACAGATGGGCATCTCTGTGATTAACAAACTCCAGGCCGCGGTCTCTGTGTCAGGCGCTGGATTAGGACATTACGAAGAGAATGACAGAGCTTTTTGGCACTTTATTCCCTCTCAATAACATTCTTTCACATATTAAGTTAATTCCACCCCTAGGTAGGGACTTTATCATGCAGAAGACCTTAATCCACTGTTGTTGAGTCCATCTCGCCTCAGCTTTGATGAAGCCCCCCTACTTTTCTGTGGGTGCAGCAGGCCTTGGTAAGACAAAGCACCCGTGACAGAGACAATAAGATGCAGCTTGAGCCACCACAAAAAAAGGGTTTCATCCACTGGAGAGCTGAGGAGAGGTGTTGTTGAGGGGAAAATGAGTAAAACAACATCAAAAGGAAAAAGAAGGAGAGGACACATTCACACAAGAGTGCCAACACTTCTGATCGAGAAATTTATCACTATTAACACCGTGAGTGCTTTTATTAGGTGTAGAAGAGGCGGCCCCACTGATCTCTTGTATAGCACTTTATCTCAGGGCCACCTCTGACCCCCGTGTTGAAAAGCCCCAGTTGATATGATGAGCGTAAGCTTTGGGTGTTCTTTTAGATCTCATATTGGTACTATCCCCCAATTCAAAAGGCGTGTTTGTGGAGCCAGCGGACAATTTATTCTTTGGCTTCTGTCACTCTGCATGGGAAAAAAGATTAGTAGTGACTCAAACCCCCCACCCTGCAAAATGACCACCAAGGAAAGTCAGAGAGCCGGACTTCAAAACACATATTAGAGAGTTTTGTGCTTCTAACGCCATGTCCGATCAGCCAGTGAGCGTCAGATTTCACAATGTATCTTGTTACATCTGATGTTTTCCAAACCTTATGTTAAATGTTTGAGTACATGTTCTGGAAATTGAGGTTTTCCCTCAAGAGTGTCAAATGTAGGGTGGCAGAGGTAATTTAAATTTAATAGTTATCACTGTTTTGGCTGTTTAACAGTCAAGGCAACATGGTTTCTAGTGATTCCTCATAGAAACTCCAAGGAGCCACTTTTGAAAACTTGTAAAGGTTATTTTAGAAGTAAACTCTGTTCTTTGTCTTTATCCACATCTAAATGTTTATTCAAAAGTGATTTTATATTTTGATTCTTGTTTGTCTCTTCTGTCTTAAAATTGCATTGCTTCAAAAATGCTCTCCAGACAAAATGGATCGTTGGAAAATGGAAAGTTTGTTGGGTCATACAACTAATAAATAAATACTTGTTTTTCAAATGATCCAAAGGCAGGTGTTTTTGTCACAGGGATGCTCTGAGAGAGTGAAGGGAAGGATATATATGTTTTATATATATGTGATATATATGTTTAGGAAAACAATAGCCAATAATCTATGTCCCTTAAGTGTCTTAAAAACATATAACTTATATTTGGTACATTAACTTTTATATGGCTGATTTAATCTGGGAGCAGGAAAAAATGAGTAGTTTTAGCCTACTCTTTTTTATATGGCAGAGAAGGTAAAAAAGATTTGTCACTAAGCATATCTATCTATCTATCTATCTATCTATCTATCTATCTATCTATCTATCTATCTATCTATCTATCTATCTATCTATCTATCTATCTATCTATCCTTCTCAGCCATATAAAATAAACGAGAAGGCTATAACTACTCATTTTTTCCTGCTCCCAGATTAATTCTGTCTTCCCATTACTTTGACTTTCATTTAGAAAATCACACAGAGTGCAGACCTCCACCAGGTAGCTCAGTTCCACATATGAATATATATTTATTTTTTTATGCACATAGTGGAATGACACATATCAGTCTGCAAGAAGTGTGATTATTGTTGAAATAAATATCATACAATAGAGTGACCTTGTTGGGTCTTGCAGCTTGTTGACTAAACCAATTTGCTGCTGCTTGTGCAGATGTTGATGGTGTGCCGCAGTGGGCGATGTTGCCAGCCCTGGCCCTTCTGTGCACGCTCACAGGGCTCACAGTTATGTTACTAGTACCTGTAAAAGCAGATGAAGCGATGCGGAGAACTCCTGTCCTGGCATTGCATGGGAAGCTGGGAAATGTAGGGACATAAGCATGAAAAACTAGACATCAGTTTGCGAATGAATTACAACTCCTATAATGCCTTAAATGAATGGGATTTGTTGTTATATACTTAAAAGATTTTTTGTGATATCGGTGTGGATCAGGTCAGCACCAAAATAGCTTCTTTCTTGGACCAAACCACGCCTCTGGTAAAATTTCATGTAAATCCATCCAGTAGTTTTTGTGTAATCTTGCTGACAGACAAAAACAAACAAACAAACAAACAAACAAACAAACAAACAAACAAACAGACTCCTTGGCGGAGATAATCAAACTGTCTTGTGTACTGTGTTGCTATGCTACATTGTACTTTGTGTAGCACTGTACCACATGCACTAGACTGAGTTGCAATACTAAGTTTTGTTGTGTTGGTAGTAGGCGTATTGTGGAATTGCTTTGTGTTGGTGTGAATTGTTTTGTGTTGCCATACTCTTACACTGTCCACCCCTGTTTGTTAATGCAATGTGAAGCATGGTGCTGATATGCGCTGTGTTGTATCATAATGTGTGAGTAGCCCTGCCTTTAATTGTGTTGCTCTGCATTTTTGTTCATTCCTTTGCATTTCTTACTGGTTGAACGTGTAAACCTGCAATATTCACAAAGTCCATGCTCACAGTGTTCCACCTACTGGTCGTGGTGTTATGCTGAGATGTGCTTGGGCCAGTTGTGCTGAACGGGATTCCTGCTGGGTGGCCAAGAAGAAATCATAAACTAATATGTTCAATAAGCTAGAGCTGGGCAGTTAGTCAATTTTATTTTCTATTATTGAATCAAGCTTAGGTGATCAGTGAGACACATGGTAATGTTGCAATTGTTTTTAATTAAAATTGTCTAAATTGTTTTATGTACTTGAATTTTTCCCCATATATTTTTATTTCAGACTCATTTGATGTTCTGAATTACAGTACTATATTTATATACCACATGTGGTGATGAAACATGAGAAGGTAATCATGTTTTATAATCTGGATCTCAATGTCTGTCAGAATTGAGATGATAAATTTTGCCACAATCAAGCTGCCTCAGCGCAGAAATTGAACATTTATGCATCCATGGTTTGTTTGCTGCACATTTTCACTCTATTTCGATGTGTTATTGATTCTAATAATGATGAAATAATTATTGGCACTTTGTATGTAAGGTTTGAATTTGAAACTACATGGACGCTCTGCGTGTCTTAATGTCTGACTTTCTGTTAGGGTTGAGTCTCAGCGCCTATTTTGAGTACAATGGTGCCTCTGTAGACAGATCTTGGGGTGTGCTGGGGAGACTGAAACCTCGGTTTGAAACAATGCAACATGATACAGAGTACACAGCATAGATGGAGTGCTGTGTAGATAAGACAGAATATGTTACAAAACATTGGAATTAATGTGATTTTGTCACTGATGCCAGCTTGTGTCAGATACTGTCAAAACAGAGAAAAGGTAAAACCAGTTTAAATGAAGAACAATTTTAATTATTTTTCCCAAATAAAAGAGATTTGGTTTTGTATTGTTTTCCACAGTCTGGCCACAGTAACAAAAAGCCGAGCAGAGCATATGAGCAGTCCATTGACCGCCCTATTGAAAACATCTCTGTTTCAGCACTGAATAGAATAATGAATTCAGTCACCTGTCTGAACTTAAGCTGTCCATTTGATTGTCAGTGGTGCTGAGAGCCTCAGAAGGTTTTGATCCTTCCAGCGCTAACAGATGGTTGTTGTGGCTCGGTCGGGGCTGGGAATCGCTCCTTAAGAGCAGACAGAGGGGTTGCAGGGGGAAAATCCCCTGTTGCCGTCCCCTAAGAAGACCATAAGCTTGAGCAGAGAAAAAGAAAGGGCCTGCTACTGGTGCTAATTACCCAGAAACCACACAGAAAGTGCCCACTGTCACTAACTGAAGAGGTTCACATCCCTTCTTACACAGATAAAAGGCGTAGTACGAAAACATTTCGCAGGGGACAAAGGAGAGAAGATTACCATAATCTTTTGGTTTGTATCCCCTGTAAGCTGTCCGTGTGTCCTTCTCCTTCACTCTTTCTCCTCCTCCTCCACCCTTTCTCGCTCACTCTCCACTGCTCTCTTGTTTCGTCTTGTCTAAAATCTGGTTTTGAAGCAGCAGAAATGGTGGGAATTGGCTTTGCAGCCTAAGCCTGACAGTTGTGTTCTTCCCGCCTTCCTGTGATCATCCCTGTCATTGGTGGGCTGCTGTTGGGGTAATCAGACAATGGCAGGCGAAACGAGGTGTCACTGTGCTGACAGACCCCTCTTCATGTTATGTCATTGTTAATCCTCAGCCTTCAGCCCGCTCCCACTGCTGCTTTCATCCCAGCATCCTCCATGAAGGGGGCGGCGGATAAATATGATGCCTTCATATTTCTACATATCAAAGCGCTCTCAAGCGGCTGTTTTCTCCCTAAGTGGCGAGGGATTGTACGGCGAGCAACTCAAGTGCAAGAACTTTTTTTTTTTTTATAAATGAGGACATCACAGCGACTTGCACCCGCGCCGGCTCCCTGACTGTCCCAGTCACAGGAAGCCTGGACCAAAGCCAGTCACACAGCCAGGAAAACAGCGGCTTAAAAGGCATAAACGCTGTCTTTCTCTTGGCTGTGGATCACCCCAGAGGTCTGATCCTTTTAGCATCGGGGCTGCCTCAGAGCACCTCTGCGGAGCTCATTGGAGACTGTGATGAGGCGTCGAGACATAGTGGAGGAAATGGTTTCAATTAAAGGCAGAGAGTGACGGCTGACACTAAGAGCCCCGACGTCTCTGAGAGGGAACAACAGCAAGTGGTAGAGTCTCCGACAATCATTATCCAACGCTTTTACAGCATCTAAAAGCTCAAAACATTCAGATTGATGGCAGAATGTGTGCTCAGGGTATAAGACATCCCATAAATGGCTCCGTTTTCACTCTCTTGCTGTCTGCTTTTTTTGGCTCCTGAGTGGGCGGTGTTGAAACAATGACAGGAAAGCTGCTAGTTTTGGTAAAATCTCAAGTTTATGAGCGTTTATGCTACTTCTCAGCAGTGTGAGGGAGAACATTTTAGATATTCCTCTCATGTGAAGAGGCAGCAAAGTGACTATTTTCATTCAAATGCCACAGTCATTAGATTCCTCAACTGTTTAGTTTGTTGTATTTTGAGATTTAAGACATTAGGTAGTGTTTGTTCGTCTGCTTTAAACGCAGGTCACACTTTCATTCATCTTCCAGACATGACACACTCAGCCAAAGCACTCTCAGCCTTTCTTCATTTTACCGTTTGGTTCCCCGCCTCTGATTGCATTTGAAAGCAATGCCACAGGTCCGCTCTCGTTGTGTGTGTGCTGCTCTGCGAGTGTGTGTCGTGTTTCTTTGACAGCCCCAGTGTGAGACTGATGTTTCAGAAGGTAGACATGTGTGTTCCCCATAACGCTGTGTTTACAGAGCCTCCCCACCAAGTCTCTGCTCACCGCGTACATGGCACAGAGGGCCCCGATGAGATAACACAGTTTACTGCTGCTCTTTTTAGTGGATGGCAGCAGCAGCAGCGGGGAGACGGCAACTGGTGGACAAGTTTCATTGTGGCTCAAGCTCTGCTGCCGAACATAAGAATATGAAATCAGTGTGAAAGCAGAGGTAAAAATGGAGACTATTATGAGTCATCCATCATCTTCAGCCAGCTGGGCACAGTAGATGCCCGGATAAAAAAAGCCACAGAAATATGATACATGTTTTGCAGAAGTGTACGCAACTATATTATGCATTAAAAGATTTAAACAGAATCAGTTAATAAGAGGTGTTAATCTTACGAGTAGTGCCAGTCTGTCTATCCATTATCTATTTTGCTTATCCCTTCCTG
Source organism: Scarus forsteni (assembly GCA_036419115.1). Lineage (NCBI taxonomy): Eukaryota > Metazoa > Chordata > Actinopteri > Labriformes > Labridae > Scarus > Scarus forsteni. The sequence continues at coordinate 1,211,682 of JAZDUH010000136.1, forward strand.
GGTCATAGAGAACTGGAGTTTATCCCAGATGCTACTGAGCATAAGGCGGGGTACATTCTGAGCCAGTTGCCAGTCAATTGCAGGGCCACCTAGAGAGACCGACAACCAATCACTGTCACAGTCATACCTAAACGCAATATATAGTCACCAATCAACTGAATGAGCATGTTTTTGGTCTGTGGGAGGACGCTGGAGCGCCTGGAGAGAACCCATGCATGCACAGGAAGACTATTCAAACTTCAAACAGGGATCAAATCAGCAACGTTATTGCGGGAATGCATTTTCACTTACTACTGCATCAGAAAAGCCACCAAAAACCAAATTATGTTAAGAGACAAGCTGTCAGCTCACCCTACCTCCACTGAAGCCTTATACTGTGATGTACAATATTGTAGTTCGGACTGAAAATTGCAATACACACAGTGTTTTTACAAAGCAAGACACTACCAGTTACTGCTGAGCCATGATCACACAGTATTAAGCTGCTTTCACAATGAACGCAAATTTGTGACTGAAATCACGTTGCTCACTCAGGTAGCGTAGCCTCTCCATAAATACCTCAATTTAGTCACCGTCACCATTACTCAGTGAAGTTACACCTTGAGTTTCACTGTGATCATATCATATCATATAATAGGATATTTCAGCTGACATTATTCCGATTATATTCTTTTCACTCACCTACCAACCATAAAACACTGCAGCTGATGACCCTGCAGCAGCATTGTCTGTCAGTTCTCTGCAGTCCCGTCTAGGCAGAACTAATGAACTCACTAACTAATCTTCCCACCCAGACATGGATTGTTACTCTGTGAACCAGAATAAAAACAATCTGTCATGAGTATCGTCACACACCCCCTCATTACTGATGGGCTGTTTCCACACAGCTGCACGCGATATCGCCTGAAGAATTCAAACTTTTTAACTCGGGCTACCAAGCAACGAGAGAAGCGATCACCCAAAGTGTGTCCGTCGCATTACAGGAGTGTTAACCCAGCTCCAGCGCCTGTACATTAACTTTACATGGAGAGTGGTCACCCAGGTCACAAAGTCACGTTCGGTGTGTAGGTGGCTTGAGAGTACTGCATGCCGTGCTCATTCTGACCTGTCCAAGCAATAGTGAAGTGGCTTACGTTTTCGGTTACACTACAACAGTAGACCCTGCCTAATATGTTATCCAACTGATCCATAATGAATGGGATTGACTGAATGATTGTCAGTCTCTTGCCGGAAAAGCTACTGAAAGGTACTGCTCATTTCCAAACACTTTCTATGGGCTCTTTTTCACAGATGGACTGGTGAAAAATATTGAATGGGCCATCTGGTCTGTCAAGTTTCATTTGTTTAAGGTCCCTTCGGTGTCTGTCAGTTGGTCCAAGGAAGACTTACGTGATGTGTTTCAAAACCAAAGCCCAGTCCATATGATTAGGCAAATGAGATCAGATGCAAGAGTTTCCGGGACATCAGAGTATTGAATCAGCTCACAAAATTGTTCAGCCACTTTCCTGTTATCTCTACAAAACTTTCTTAATTACAAAACACATTTTGAATCAAAAACAGTAATTGTGTATGCTTTATAGAAATGATTAAAATCATAGTAGTGATCATTTTTCAGATAGCTTCATCTTTACCTCTGTGCCTGCCTTTCTTGCATGTTTTTTTTCGTGCCTGTATGTCGGTTGGAAAACCATGTTTTAATGGCAATGAGATGGTTTCATTAAAGACAAATTTCTGAAACCTTAAAGGGGACATATCATGCTTGTTTCTCCTTTTCACTATGCCAGACTAGGATGCCTGTAAAGCATTTCTGCCCTCAGTACAAGTCATTTAGTTCCTTCATTGCCCCACAATTGCATTCTCATAATCCTCATTTTAGGCCATTCTGAAGCGCTTGTTGAAACGCTTGGTCTCAAGGATGACCTAAAGTTACCTTGCAATGTCACAGCCCTTTGTGCTCTGATTGGTCAGTTCTATCGGGGGTAGAGCCAGCCTGTCCTTCTTCTTCTACTGTATTTTCCGGCAGGCTCAAAGCATCGACCATGTATTGAGTCCCTCTACAGGCCAGAGCTGGTAAAGTGGGTAAGTGAACGAGGGACTTTTATACCCCTGCTGGTGGATGTGTTCCTCGGTGAGGGTTTGGGGCTAACGGACATCACAGAGGAGGAAGTGTTTTATCAGATTACTCCAATAAAAAGAAAGGTACCTCGTGATGTCACGACGTTTGAAATCTCGCGGTCATCTCGCAATGACCTATTTTCAGAGGCATCAAATCTCGTTCTAGGATATCAGAAAAAATACAATGTTTCATTTTTTGAAAATTAAGGGGGTGTAAGGTCTTGTTTTCAAATTTAGTATATTATATGTAAGTATTAAATCATGCATCAGCATGATATGTCTCCTTTAAAATCAATACGACAAACAGTCAATCAATCTTTATGTATATAGCACCAGTTGATATCAAGTGTGTGTCTCAAGACACTTACAATTGAGTGGCCTGAAGTCATAATCTCCTTTTTACAAATACACATAAATGCATGTACACACCACAAATACAGCCAGAGATGTATCCATCAAGGCAGAGACAAAGGGGAAAAATTACATTTTTTAATCTGCTGAATATAGACTCCATCTTTATATATATGTATATATGTATATATATATATATATATATATATATATATATATATATATATATATATATATATATATATATATATATATATATATATATATATATATATACACACACACAATCATATTCTTTAAAAAAAATGACTTCAAGAGGATCCTTATGTTTATATGGCGGTAAAGACAGTCATCTTGGATATTTAATCAATCCAGCCATGGATAAAGAGATCAATCTCATATTAAAATTAATGCCTGTATGAATTTAATCTAGAGAGGAATGATGTTTATTAATATGGCAGCACCCAACTGAACTGCCTTTAAATTTGGTAGCTCAGCTGGATGCTGAACTGTATTTTAGCATCTCGCTGAACTGCTGGATGCTGAAATATGGCATCGAGCAGTTCAGCTTGTTAACACAGATTAGTGTGTACAACACTTACCTGTGAATGATAATTGATATGAGACTACTGATATGAAAAACTCCAAAAACCAAAACACTCATGATAAAATACTCTATTTGGAAAATCTCAGTCTTAATATTTTCATCATGCCAAAAATGATTTATGATCATCATGATTGCATCTTATGGCTTAGGTGACATATAGTACTTTTGTAAATTTGGGAAAGCAAACTTCTAATGTAGGTCCCAGGACAAAGTTTGGGAACCCCTGCTCTACAGAAACAAACTTTAGGTTTTTGTTTAATTCAACTACCATCAATTCTTTGCTCTATAGTCATTCAAGACATGGTCTAAACAGTCTAACACACCAGGACATGGGACCTTTGAATCGTTATTGGTGTTTCAAAACAGGTGAAACAACAGTAATACAAAATGTTTTGACTGGGATCTTTTAAAACACTGGTCACCATTTTGGAGGACCAAAGTCACTCAAAAATGAACTGCATAGAAGCGATCCATGACTTAATCCTCTCTGGTGTAAGAAAAAGACACATAACTTATTTCCTGTGACATATTTCCATGTCCAGTAACACAGCTCAGTATGACAGCAGAGATGTTTGAGTGAGTCCACAGACTGGATCACATTGAGCTGAGCACGTGTCCATTTATCCACAGATTCCTGTTTCAGTCAATCTGCATCTCTTATTTAACCCAAGACAGCTTATTTAAAGGGAATCAAAGAGGGAGGAACAGAAAAGAAACAGGAGGTGCTGCATTTTTAATTCAGGACATTGGGTAGTAGATTTTTTTCTTGACAACAAACAGCACTTACAGGCATGTTACACACAGAGATTCTTCTGCCCTGGAGCTCTGATGTTGTTGTTGAGCATCAGACAGAGCAGTGCTCGACTTGAACCAGGCAGCCCCACCTTTCTCATTTAAAGGTACAATGTGTGGAGTACTGCAGTGAAAATCACCAAATCTATTTAAAAATGACCAAAAGTAAGTTTTAAAGACTTCTAAATATGCAGTTCATTCATTGAAATTATTTCATCACATAATTTACTCTGTGAGGATTGGTAACACTTAATAATAAAAACACTATTTAGCATTAGTTAAGCAGTAATAATTCCTAAAAAGATCATTAATAAACATGAATACTTAATTGAATGTAGCTTATAGACAAAGTTGTACATGTTTTACTGAACTTCAATAATCAAATAAGTTAAGTCAAACACTTCCTTAATAATTTACTGGAAGAGCGCAACCCTCCACCAAGGTAGATCATGTATTGTTGTTGCTTACGTCTGTAAGCAATAGTCCCATGATAAAGTTACCATCATAATATTGTTTGTGTGTTGTTGTATTGTTTGACAATAACTTACTATCAGTAAATTCGTCCAGAAGTTTTTGCTTAGTCTTGCTAACACATAAACAGACAAGTAAACATAAGCTTGTAAAAACATAACTTCCTTGGCGGAGGTAATGAAGTATGTTTCTGACATAAACACTAGTTTACTGACTTAGCTATTAATATTTTACTCTCTATTGATAAGCACATCTACAAAGGTCTTAATGATTGAATATATGATGCAGCATAAAATGATGCCTAGAAATATTTCCTGACATTACTGATGCTAAAAGTTTTTTCAATAAAATATCTTATTTGTAGTTCTTGGACTTTTATGATCCAGTGTTGGTGTTAGTATTTTGCTGCCATGGTTACCCTTGTACATGACTTTACATGAATGGCTTAGTTGAACAGTCATAATATGTTGATAAGTTGACTTTAGCAGACTTTAATATGCTCACTTTATTCTCTCTTTGTCTCATGCCTTGAAACATTGCCAGTGTTTGAATCTCACTTGTAAATGCTTTATTAAACAAGAAGTAAGTGCTTTGTAACTATGTAAATTAAAGGGACTGTGAGGAGAATCTATTACTGGCGACACAAAGACTCTGCTACCCATGAGCATGCGCGACGACTGTCATAATGCTGCGTTCCAGTAACCTCGGCACTGGGAGTGACATCATCTCCGACTTATTGCCGTTCCAGTTGAAGTCGAAAAAAAACATGCCGATCTACCAGGCTATTGTTAGCTGTTATTAGCACCCTGCGTTGTTGTTCACAAATATCACATGAGGAATGTGATTATCACTATGGCAGCATTTTTGTAAATATAAGTCTAACAATACTATGTATACAGCTGATCTAGAGCGACACACCCCAGTCAGAAGTGCAAATAAATGGATTATTACAGGAGCTAAATAACTGTTCACACTGGGGGCATCCATCTTCGACTGTCAACTCTGGGGTGGCAAGGTTTCACTGAGTTCCCAGTAGGAAATTCAGAGTTCGGGGGTCGTTATAGCTGCAGTTTCCTACTCGGAACTTGAGAATTCCTACTTCTGACTACAACTAGAACGCACCACAGCACAACCAAAGCCAAAGCGTGTGCTTGTTGTGTTGTAGCCCGGACCTTCCTCCGAACTCTGTGTTGATTTAAAGCTTCTTTTTTCAACAACTTACAGGATGCAAAGCGACGAGGTAATGTATCTCTTTCTAGTTACATAGCGGTAGTTTTTGATGTGTGACAACAAGCAAGTTTTGAAAAACTTAGTATCGTAGTTTTGTAGCCGGCTATATATCGCTACTAACAGCCTGGTGCTCTAAGACGAGTCTGAATAATATAAATTGGCTCTAGTTTTAATTGTCTTGTTTCCGAAGTTAAGTATCCAGGCCAGTCCAGTCAAGCCCTGTCCTGTCCGACCCGACCAAGAAGCTAAGGAATAGCATTTATAGATAACCTATTTTGATGCTATAAAACTCATCGATAAGTGCATATTTCGATCAGGCATGTATTTAAAAATGACATTTTTTTGCAATTACTTAGAAACTCCTCACAGTCCCTTTAATGAACCCCTTTAATAACATATACTTTCAAAGTGATCTTACAAACCACTGACTGTTCCACTTAAGTGGCTTGTAAATTATGTAATAACTAATTTAGAAATGCTTAATCTGTCATCTATTAAGAATGAAATGGAATCATTAAGCATTTCGTATGTGAACTTATTAATGAATAGTATGACTGTGTTTATAAACTCTGTCAGAATATACATTTAAAATAATGAAGTCGGTACTTATTAATGCAGTGACTGTTGTATCAGGAAATAGGACCTTCTGGTAGATTATGTTACCAGGGCTCTCAGGACTCACATATTTAGAGTATGACATGCATTTTAACCTTTTCAGACTCCCACAAGCCACACCAAGCCACACCTGTTTCTTGCATCTGAAATCTTTAGAATCTTTACATTAATGCCCACCCAGTTATGCCCCTGTAGGCATTGCAACATGTTGCACGACCCCTCTGGGCATCAATGGAGCTTGCTACGACCCAGTCAGTAAGATTAACCATTGGCTAAAACAAAATCAATTACAGCTACATATCAGCCAATCAGAAAATAGCACTGCTGTATCCAGGTAGGATATGGTTGATCTGACTGCAGCAACGGTACTGAGGAGAAGATGCATTCACGCATACAACAGGAGTGTCTTATCACACAAGTACAGTGAGTTATCTCATCACTTAATTTTGTAGCCTACTGAATCAAGAAATTACTGATGAAAATTATGGAGACCTTATCTCAGGGAATATCAGCATTTTATAGCAAGACTGCTTGTGAACTTCAGCCATGAGAATCGTTGCTCATTTCAGCAGCTCCACTACACACACTACGTGCTTACACTGGACTCAAACAGTTGAACAGAGTCCTAAAGGCCATTGAAATTCATTAAGTCGGTTTGTTCATATTATAACAAACACCAGTCATAAACACCACCCACACAAACACATTGAATTCAATAAATCATTTGTTCTATTTGAATGAAGTTACCTTTCTCTTGTGGGATTAACCTTCAGTGTTGATTTTAAAATACCAGTGGCATTAATACGGGCATATCGATGAGGATGACTTATTTACCATTTGAATCCTTCATAATTATTTTTAACTCATTATACCCAAAGGCCTACACATTGTTGCATCCTGCCCCTAAGCCAGCAAAAATCCCACTCTGACCACAGATCAAAACTTGACAGCCCTTGAAACCAAAACTGTTGTTACCTACAGAGTGCAGTATTTTTGAAAGGAGTCCTCACTTTCAAGTACCTTTCTGAAGGAAGCCAGAGCTGCTACACATCATCTTGTTTTATTGTTTTCATTGAGAAACCCCTGCTGGCGGAATTCAGGCACTGTACACATGAGCATCTGTGGCATAAATGCATTCACAATCTGAACATAGAAAACTGGATTAAGATGAGCAGCCCTTGCAGGATTGTCAGCTTCATAAATACATGCCCTGCAGTCCTCCAGATCTCATCCCTGAATGTTTATCCAAATTGTTTCAGAATCACACGGATCATTCTGGAAAACAGCAAAGGAAAAAAGCTCTTAAAGCATCTCCACGGGATTTCATGGCATAAGTGTTTCAACCATGAGTGAGAGAGGATTTAAAAGTGTACATATACACATCTTATCTATTTTTCATCCTTTCCAAACTGTAATGGGACTGAACAGAAGTTGAGTGTTTGGGTGCCATCTGAACTAATTAGAATCACTATCCATAATTGAGAGGCAAATGCACGGAAAATCGCTCTACATCACATTGCATTTTAGTGACGAAGCTTTCCAGAGCAGAGGGGTGACTTTTTCTGTGTTGACGCTTATGCCTGGGACGCGCAGTGCTTGATTTCGTGACACAGTTTATTGAAATGATTTAGTTTGTAGCGGGGTGCGTCCAGGGATTTGCTGTCCAAAGGTGTTGGCTCTGAAATTTGAGTGCCACATCTTTAGTGCTCCATTTTCCTTTGTTCTGTTAAGTCTTAACACTACATGCTTGTATAAAATCAAGCCTTCTTTAATGTCCCCCCCTTTGTGCTTGTGCAATTAGTACATATATGTTTTTGCTGTGTTCTTTAGGTCTTTGTTTACACCAGATCCCATCATCACACCACACTGTATATATGTGCTTCTATGTGCTGTAAATACAGCTGTTTCATTACCCTACAACAAACACATACTATGTCAATTCCACTACTAATCAGCTCTTAATCAAGTCAGAAGTAAAAAATAACATGTAGGGACATGCTGTCATATCCTCCTACCTCCACTTTTAACTTTTTTAGATAAAGAACTTTATTTGGAAAAGTGCATGAAATGAGGCAGTGCATCCAACCCTATTCACACACAGAGGGGGCTGCCCCCATGAAGATGTATTCAGGTGTATCCAGACAAGTTATTAATGGTATAGGCATTTTATTCCCACAGTTTTATTGCCCAAAAACTCACTCTTTTGAAAATGGGTCCAAGAGTATATAAATCTGAAAATGCCACTTTTGCTTTCCCATGTATACAGCAAATATCGATATTTTCAGAAATGATGATACCATAGCCCCATCACTCCCATAAACCACATGCGCAGTGCCTGACAACAACAAATACAATGGCAGAATACAGTGACGCGTTCATGCTGCAGAAGCTACTGAGCTTGTTTTGACTTTAACAGCAAAATTCTCTCCTCAACAACCACAGTGAGCAACAACAACAACAACACAGAGAGAACAGCATACGACAGTGTTTATATTTGTCATAGCTGTATGCGCATGCTCAGTGTCTTCTTCTCTGGTTTTTAGTGTAGACTGCTGCAGTGTTACAGCCCCACTTATGCCTGACATGTACTGTATAATACAGGGTATTTAGTGTTTTGTGTAGATGGACGCATTTCTCAAAAAAGTGCTGTCTGTTACATGTGGACAGGGCCTGGTTCCACAACAGAACATATCTTCTCCAACCAGCAGTCAAAGGGATAATGTCATACAAACAAATAAGCATTCTGGGCCCAATAAGTAGCTACAACTCACTATAAGGCAAGATCAGTGAAAAGTCATGAAAAACATCTGGACAGGATCTGATTTTTCTTTGTAACTGTTTATGTAGAGCCTCAGCCCTGTCAACTACAATCAGTGACAATATCTTTTTTCTTTTATTCAGGACGGACTAGGCTGTCATACTTTTTTTTGCTGCAATGATGTCATATCGATTAATTAAAGGTGCAGTGTGTAAAAAAAATGGCATTTTAGTGACATCTAGTGTTCACAGTTTGGAATGAGCCTGTCTGTGAATAAAACATCACGCCAGTAAGTGACGGGAGCCGGTGAAGACCAAAAAGGATCATGAACAGGGCATCATTTACAACAGTGATGTGGTGAGGGTTTTTCATTCATGTTTGTAACTATTATTTTTTCAGTAAAGATGATCATACTTTTTGTAAACTTTTAGTAACACAAACAAAATCAAGCAAAATTGCAATTTGCTGTTTTTGTCCCCAAAACTCACCAGTAGGCAACATGATGGATCATTATGTCAGCCTCCACAAAGGGGGGACCCACGTTACATAAATATTAAAGTTTTTTTCTAACTTTATTAAGAGAATATGAAAGTTTGATGGGGATAATTGTACATCTATTTCAACGGACTTTACATACCAATCAAAACATTATATCTTTATTTGCTGCTTCTGGTTGTTTCCGGAAATGCGGCCAACTTCTTCACTACACCTTTAAAACTTTTGGACTATACAGACTAAAAAAACATCAAATGGACTTTAAAGTTCACAGTTACATCCAAATCACACATAGCTCAGGGATGAACAAGCTTTTTCACATGAATGCGAATCAGATAAGGAATGTGGCTAAAAGGATATAAAAAACACATGTCAAAAAAACTTCCAAAAGTTTATCCATTTACATTACATTTGGAAGTTTTTTTCCATCTAATAATTCTTGGCATGACATGTCAGCAGTTTCATCAACAATTAAAAAGGCCTACATAAGGTTTTTGTGACTAACTTTTCAATTCTTTTTGGAAAGAATAAATAGTTCAACCCTACAGTAAAAAACAAGAGAACAAGAATTTTGGCACATCCATCTTTGACAGGAAGTTGTTACTTTTTATAAGAGTCAGAAAAGAGATCAAATAACACTGTTATGTGTTTTTACCTAGAAAATGTGATAAAATTACTAGGTTCCTGTGATGAAAGTTTTTGTCTTTGATGCAATGCCTGTTGTTTCTATGACATCCATAACAGTGTGTGTCTGTCATGGTGGAGATTGTTACAATAAGACATGGATCATTGCAACAATATACCTGAAGAATTTAGATGGTGGAAAATATCTTAAGTGATCTAAGAATCTAATTAAACTGACATAGGGGTTTTAAATTCTGACATTTCAGTGTGTTAAATAAACGGATCCTGTTGTTTGAATCCTTTTCAGCTAAGCCTATAGAATCTAAGCTTTGTTACAGTTATTATAAAGAATGTCTGCATAAGACAGTAACCTTCAGGACAATAGGGTTTTGCTCTTTGGCTCAGTAAATCCATCACCACCAAATGGTAATGTTTGATTGGATGGACCTCCTCTGCTTAATGACAAACCCACCTTGTTTGTAATCTGCATCTGGTCCTAAAATATTTGGATACAGCTCACTCCTCAGTTGCTCTGTCATCTTGGATTCTTTGGCCTAAATATTCTTTTTCTCCAGTGTGGCTAATGCAGCGCTCTTATAGAAACCCTTGATCAAAGGTTAATGCACAGACTGTCACTTGGCCTCCCTCAGCAGTTGGCAAGAGCACTCTGAATTATTCAGACACATTCTCATGAATACTTGTGCTGCTTACAACAGTGTTGATGACAAATAACACTTATCCAAATGCAGTAACAGATCCTCTTTTGTAATTCTTACTCAACACTGGAGTAAAGACTGTGCTCATACATGGATCACTGCGTGCTGAGGTTTGGGAGGAGTCGTTCATTGTTATACAGCAGTAGGTACAGTTGTTTTGTTGTGATTCATGATCTGTGCTGTGAGTCTGGGGTTCCCAAACTGAGGGGCTTATAAACTTAAATTAAGGTAATCCGTTGTTAAAGGTCGCAAGTCCCATCTACAAATTCCCTAATACAAGAGTTAAAGGAAAAGTTCAGTTTCTACAGCTTTCACATTGTTTATAGAATGAAGTAGAACAATATACTCACCCAGAAGGCTTTCCTGATCCAAACAGTGCTTCAGGAGATATTTAGATCCAAAATCGAGCGGCGGACATCCATATAATGTTAGCACACGAGGCATACAGCGCTGCTCCTAAAACTGCATTAATCGTCCAAAAACTCATTAGTTTCACCAATATTCCATCATGGTCCGCTCACGCTACTCCTCCATTACAGTCTGTGTCGCCCCAGACATGTTTTTGTAACCGTGCCGACCTCTGAACTGAAGAAGAAGAAGGTTTGCCTCCGCGCCTGCGCAGTACTCTCTGGAGCGCTGCCTCCGCATCCTCCTTTCCATTTGCTCCTCATCTGTAAACTCTGGCTCGAAACAGTAAGGACACCCATCATATTCAAAGTTCTCCTCCACAACATCTTCATCCGATAAATATTCGTCCATTTTGCACAAAACTGGAAGAAGAAAGTCGCTGTGTAGCCGGCTGTCTTCCCCTGAAACAATGAGCCGTACTGCACAGGCGCGGAGCAAGCTCTCTTCTTCTTCAGTTCAGAGGTCAGTACAGTCACACAACATGTCTGGAGTGACACAGACTGTCATGGAGGAGTAGCCTGAGTGGACCATGATGGAATATTGGTGAAACTAATGAGTTTTTGGATGATTAATGCAGTTTTAGGAGCGGCGCTGTATGCCCTATGTGCTACCATTATACGGATGTCCACCGTTCGATTTTGGATCTAAATATCTCCTGAAGCACTGTTTGGATCAGGAAAGCCTTCTGGGTGAGTATATTGTTCTACTTCATTCTATAAACAATGTGAAGCTGTAGGAACTGAACTTATCCTTTAATACTAACCTTTGAATTTAGAATAGCATCTTATATGCCTTCTCTGTAAAGCTTCAAATCAAGTCAGTCAAGTTATATATCAGGAGAAACTTGATAATAAAACTTATCCCTGCCTCAGTAAAATGTGTTTTCCTCAAGAGAGTTTGTAGACCACCAAGCCGGAATATTTTCCTCAAATTTGACTTTTGAAATTGTTTCTGTTTATCCACTCAGAAAAGTAAAGCTATTGATTCCGTGGGCTCCCGATGTCTCCTCTCTTTCCTTAAGGTGAAATTTTGGAGCTGTGCTACTGACAGAGGTCAGAAGAGCTCAGGAAGACTGTGTGTGTCAGGTCATCTTTTCAAACCTCCTCTGATCTCCGCTCTCTGAATGCATCCCACAGATAGGCCAACTGCAAAGAGAAAGGTTGCATGTGCCTATGCATGAGACACTGTTGTTAGTACAGTGGGGGGGAAGAGCCTTTCACATGCAGTTTTGTGCAGAAAGATTCAATTTGCACTCCTGCCTACTAAAAATGTACAAACAGCAGCCTCTCTCACATTAACAGAGAAGCAGTTGTATATTGCTGAGGGCTACACCATGTGGATTTGGCATTAAAATATAACATGTGGGAGTTAAGTTTTTCTTTTTCTAAATGCACTGATGTGACCTCCAAGAGTATATAATTTGGCTTCCAAATGTAGAAGTCAGGAGCAATCACCCGTTCACTATCAGGACTTTTTATTAAAACATCTGCCCAGAGCTGACAGGTGCTGAAACTCATATATTGTGAGAGCAGGTCCTAGGATTAAAAATAATATGCATGCCAACCACTGCTCAGTCTTCTCATGAAGAGTTACACATTTCTGTAACATTTTCATCACTTTAACTTTTTAAATCATACAAAATTCAATGTGTTTTAATGGTTTGATAATATTCATTTATTTAACTCTCTATTAGCTGTTGCAGAAGCATAAGCAATTCTTCCTTAAGTTCATAGAACAAGTTGATCCTCACCTCAATGATAGTTTGATTATCTTTTGTTTTCCTGTTAGGCTTATAAACTCTGACTCCAATTTCCAAACAGTCTGTTACACAGAGCATCATCCATCCGTCTATTTTCTGCATTTTTTTTTTATCCCTTTCGGGGTGGCAGGGGAGCTGGAGCCTATTCCAGCTGTCATTGGGCAAGAAGCAGGGTACAACCTGAACCGGTCGCCACTCCAGCCAGTTGCAGGGCCCCATAGAGAGATGGACAACCATTCACATTCACTCTCATACCTAAGTGCAATTTAGAGTCACCAGTCAATCTAATTAGCATGCAATTTTCTTTCTGTGAGGCACGTGCACTACCTACTGTGCCACCGTGCCACCCCACGCGAAGCACTTTACAGTAAATTCTCCCCTAGTCTCTTGAATCAGTCAGTTTCCAAAGCCTGCTCCTTGATCTTCCTCCAACACGGGCCAATAGTGCAGCTCCGTGCCAGTTCCCTGGAAATACGAGGCCAGTCTGATTTCACCAGGAGCCACCAAGAACATCAACTCATAACAGGACATCAGACTCTCAGGGTCTCTGGGTAATTTCAGCATACAGCTGAAATAGTGATAATACAATGATAATCTGCTGTTTACATGATACTCCACCTTTTTCATAAAGTCCCAATACCTCTTGAAGTTGTGGTTCTCTTGTGATCTCTACAGGCATTTCAAGTAGGCAAGGACACACGCCATTGGTCCGACCGAACCTGCAGTTTGGGTGTGATGCTACACAGATGTGGAATTTCAGGGTCAGGCTGCACACCTGTAGCATTTGTCAAATGGAGCCACAGATTCATTTCATCATCAAGAGAAACTGGATTTTCTCACATCCATCTGTGTGGCTTGACACGTTTGCTTGCCTCTGTTGCTACAACTACTTTATCTCACCTACTCTACCACAAGGCCAAAAGAGCCACAACAGCAGGTCAACCTGACTGACCCTGGCCCTGTAGGAAGCAAGTGTTTGTTTCTTCTTTAGTATAAATAATGCATTTTAGAATAAAGTAGGCTAATGATCAATTGAAATTTGTGATTTTGTTGATATTTAAACACAAGTTAATGCCACATTTAAGTGAGGTGAGGGTCTGCATGTGGCCCTTGAGCAGCCAGTTCCCCACCCCTGGTCTTAGCTTGTAGTTTGCAGAGAGGTAGTCGTACATGCGTGTTCAAAGAATTGAAAATATGATGAAAAGTTGGATTTACTGAGTTAGAATATTATTTTTATCATTGCTGTGGACACAGCAAAACTGGCTCAGCAACTCACCATTAATGCAACATTGAAAAATCTTAAAATCCGGTGAAAACAGTTAATAAAACAACAATAACAATACAGGGGTAGTCAACACTGTGTCCACGAGAACCTGGTAGCCCACAAGGACATTCTACAAATAGCATGTTACAACCAAAGAGCTTGAAAAAAGCACATTTTTTATTAAAGTTTTATGTTTTGCAAATAAATCATACTAATAGCAATACAAAATCAACAAACTTAATATTTTATTATTAAAAAACTGTTATATTCTTTTTGAACTTGACCTGTGAGGCATCAACATTTACACTGATGCAGGACAAGGTATTATTGTACCTCCTGCACCAGTGTTAATTTTGTTGACTAATTATTTTCATAATAGTTTTTATTGACAGCCTTTTTTCCCCTAACAAAAGCTGGACTATAACTAATAAAAACAAGTGTACATGGACAAAAACTAAAACTAAATTAACTGACATTTTCATCAACAAATAAAAACTAGAGTAAAATGATTGACTGAGAGTTATTCCAATCAGACCTAATTTTGTTATATATATAAAGTCAGGAAAAGTTAGGAATATATCCAGTCACAGCTACTTTGGTTGTGTGGAAAGGTTGGATGAGTTAAGAGGAACATCCAATCACAGCTGCTTTAGCTTTGTGGTTGCAGAATCCAAGTGTAAAACATGACTTCAGAATTCAAAGAAACATAAAAAAAAAATGCCTCACATTTTTACTCTTCATATTTGAGTCGAATAAATTTACAGCAAAATTTAGTCAACTAAAAATGTTGGGAAATTCCATCAGCTAAATCTAGACTGAAATTAAAAAATGTAGATGACTAAATTATGAGTAAAACTGAAAGACATTTTTGGCAAAATACTATAACTAAATCTAAATGTTGCCGTGCTGTCATAATTAACACTGTCCTGAACATTATAATAACTTGATTAGTACGAAAGATTGTTTTACATGTCAAGTAGAACTAACAGATAAACAGATGATTAAAGATGCATGTGTTGATATTGTAAAGTAAAAAGTAAACATTCAGTGTCATATGTAACCTAGTAAATGTATAATACTAATAATTTTAGGATGAGCTATATACATTTATATCATTCAGAAACATTAAAAAAAAAGTAACTCAATAATTCTCCTCACCTTTTGGTAGCTCTCGGGCTCAAATATGTTGGTGACTCCTGCTGTAAAAAACAAAAACACATGAGCAGCAGTGGATGTAGACCTGCGACAATCATGTGTAAATTTGCAAAGTAAAGCAACACGATAAAAGTCTTATGGGGGTTGATTAAGATTTGATTATATGCAAATGACTATATGAAGGTTGACTTTTTCACTGTTGCCCATCCTATTAAACAAATTACTATGCTAATACATTAACTGTATAAAGTACCAGTACATTTCTTTGACAGTTTTTGGTCTTAATTGCCGTCAATAAATGCAGCAAAATAAGCATCTTTCTCCTGCTGGTTTATGACTCACACTAATCAATTGCCTCTGCTGCTATTTCAGTTCTCACACCTTGACTGACACCTTAGCTTTTCAGGTACTCGTCCTTTCAGCCTCACTTTATATCACATTGTTGAAGAAGAGTGAAGGCAGATGAATATTTCAACAGCCGAGCGAGCCTGGAGCACCGCGAGGGCTTCATACGCTCTTGTTTGCACTTACTGCAGCCATTAAGTTTACAAGCAGCATTTGTATTTATCACCAGGCCTGGATGGTTGGGAGCAATCAAAAACCAAACACAGTGAGAGAAATACAAGGTTTAGGTTGGCATGTGAAGAAAAACTGAGGTGAAGTGCTGACATGCTGATGTCTTAGCAGATAACACTTAAATCATTTTCCTCCAAAACTTCACTGGTACGGCTTCAAAGAGATATAGCCATAATACAAATTTTTGGAGTAAGTAGTGGTGTTTGAAGTTATTTTATGGGATTTTGCTGTAAGGCCCAGAATTGATTTGCAGAAGGGATAAAAGGAAGATACTTTATCTTCGGAGCTTTGTCGGAAAAAGCTTAGCATCCATTGGTAGTTCCGCCAATATGCCTGCAGGGCATGGAGGTAGGGTGAGAGGGGGGTTGCTGGCATTGACATTATATACCAGAATGAATTGTGCTGAGTTTACACCTCCTGCTGCTTACGTTCTGCTCTTTCATAATCTTTCATGAACCATACAATGTTTTATTTAATGTCCTGGGTCAGGGAGAAACTTGAGAAAAAACAAATTAATAATGAAACACGTAGTACTGGGGAGGGAAAGATGGAGAAGAAGAAGAAGAAGAAAAAAAAAACTTGGTTTGAGGCTCCTCAGCAAACAGGTCAGAGGGACCTTTTGAAGTCGACTGCTTCAGTGCAGTCAATAGTTTAAGAACTTGTGTTATTTCTGAATGTAAGGCCAGCTTGGACTTTTTCCTACCTGAAAATGCCAAATATCTCATATCTGCTGCCCGGTGTCTCACTGCGGTCCTTGAAAGGCTATTCAGGCAGCCAGGAAAAGGAAAAAAGAGTGAAAACCTTTGTACCTCAGGTTGGTACTTCACAGAAAACAGTCCATGACCAAGAGATTATTTTGTTAGTACCCTTTGGTTTGAAAAACAAATACAACTAAAACAAAAAGAACATGGTGTTCTTCACCACAAATGATTTGTAATCTTGAGAATCTAAGCTAAACCTGTCTCTGTAAAAATACCCTTTAGTCCTTTACACATCATTCACTGATATCTTTATTTATTTGTTAAATCTAATGTAACATTTATGGACCTCTCTGGATGTATAAGGTGATAGCAGGTTCCATTTTTGCCTTTCATTTGATCCATATTGATTTGTAGTAGCTGCCATCTTGCAGTAGCAGTTTTGACTCTGGTAGCATCCCACTGTCTCCTGACTATGATCACGGCATTCCCATCCGTTATCTATGCCACTAATCCCTGGTGGGATCTGAGAGTCAGGGGCCTATCCCAGACTGGTTTCCAGTCTATCACAGGGCTGAAATAGAGATCGAGACAGCTAAGAACACACATAAACATAGAGGAAATCCAGAGTTACCAAGTACCTAATGAGCACGTTTTTGATCTGTGGAAGGAAAATAGAAACCAAAGAAAACCCATGCAAGCACTGCAACCTTATTTGCCCCCCAAGGGACCTCTTGAAGGGTTTGTGGTCTTCAGCTTGAAGGCTGTCAGAACTTTGCAATAGTATATATATATATATTTTTTAAAACCAAACTATGAAACCCTCCTTGTGGTCATTTGTTGGCCAATTTTATCTTAATTTTATTGGTTAAAATGATTGACATTGATGCCTATTTTGCACAACAGTCCAGAAAAAATTTTCTTGTAGGTCCCAGAGGAATCAACTCTAAAGCAGGGCCAACGCTGTAATTTAAATACCGATTTAACTCTAGCTTCAAGCCACACAACTGCCTCCCCCGACACAACTGTAGTCGGGGGAAAATTTCAGCCCAACAGCGTGTCGTTTGTTATAACGTAGTTATAATGAAAAGTTATTTTGGTTTCTGTTTCCAGCCAGAGAACTGACACTCACAGGATATTTTCTCTATTTTGGACCATTCTCTGCAAACCTTAAAGATAATTGTACACAAAAATCCTCATAGATCAGTTTCTAAAATACTCAGACCAGCCTTTCTGGTACCATGCCATATTCATTCATCCATTATTGAAACCGTTTAGACCTTTCAGGGTCATAGGGGCCTTAAGCCTATCCCAGCTGACATTGGGCGAGAGGTGGGTACTCCCTGAAAATGGTTACGAGCCAACAGAGACGGATAACCATTCATGTTCACACTCGTACAATTTCATTAGGGCAATTTGGAGTCACCAGTCAAACTAATACGCATGTTTTTGTTCTGTTGGAGGAAGCTAGAGTGCCCGGGAGAACCCACACATGCTCAGGAAGAAGATGCAAACTCCTGAGAGGCCCAAGGATCAAACCTGAAACATTGAAATACTGCAACCATGCCTCCATGCCTCCTGTTCTTCCACATTCTGGAGCTCAGTTTGGACTTCAGCGGGTCATCTTCACTATGTCTACATGCCTAAATGCACTGAGCTGCCTCCATTTTATGGATTACTTATTT